>JAGVSP010000532.1:0-151725 GCA_022494985.1 Micrasema minimum | reverse complement strand
CTAATACATTTTTTTTTTGTAAATTTACTAAAAGTATTTATATATATAACATAATATTTATGATAGTTATATTGATTCAGTGTCAGCTCCTTGAGCTAAGGGATGCAGCCTGACATTGGAAATTAGATATTATTTAGCAGGAGACAGTTTCTAGACAATATCTAGGAAGTGAAAAAAAACATTGTACAAAAATGGCATTTGCAAATATTGTTTTGTCCGACCATTCAAATATTATACAAGATTTTAATATTTACACGCAAAGGAATAGTTGGTACTCTTATTAGATATTTCCAGATTGGAAGAATTCTTAATAAAAATGGCTGTCTGAGCCACACGCTCCACACACCTTTCTCTCAAAAGATCAGTTGCAGTGCAACTTTCTTCTTTATCATGTTTTCAGAATTTTATTTTCTGAAAATATTTGCAAATAAGAATACTAACTGATCCCTTGCTTCACAATAACTGTCATTTCAACAACGACCGAAACTACAATATTAGAAAATACAAAAATATTCTACAACATAATTCAATTCACACCATAAGTAAATCTTAAATCAAATATAATTTTATTATTGTTATGTACAAAAGTGATAAAGGTCTTCCGTAATTATTACAAATTATAAAATAAACTATTGTAATACGTTATTAAATGTGTAATAAAAAAATAAACAAGCTTTATAATTATTTATTAATAACAAAAGTGAAATAACTTGAGTTATATCGTCGGTGGAACGGCAAAGTAACGTTCATTACATTTAAAACGAGAAACAAATTGGAGAAATTGTATATTATTGTACCTAATTCACACTGTATGCTTAGTATAATAAAAATTGTAAAGCTTACCACTCAAAGACGCCATTTATATTTAAAATATTGACAAATGGCTGTCATGCGGACGTGGGAATATATAGAATCAAAAGCCAAAAATTAAATTTATTTAGTTTACTTACACTCTCTATTCAGCGAGTCAAGACCGGTGGACACACGGATATCACGTGCAAAACGCGTTAGGGTAGGATTCCTAGTTTTCGACACCATTTTACTTTTATTTTTCTTATCCCATTCATGGCGGCAACTAGTGTACCTATCATACGTACGTACTGGCGTCACCATTTGACGTCTATACATTTATCTTAATTACATCATAATTATATCATGTAGGCATCACGTTACAGTTTCCAAACAAGAAAAAAGGCATAAGGAATACATAAACATTATATCTGTATCATTAGATCATCATTGTATCAACATTATCTGAGCCATGTTTGAATGCAAATGATGAAGAAAGCCCGATTAGTATGAAAGAAATTATCAGTGCTGTCAAATGTATGCGGAATGGTAAAGTGCAAGGCTATGATAGTGTTGCAGCAGAGTTCATGAAGTCGGGTGGTAAAATAATTCTCACATGGCTACATAAACTTTTTAACTTGTGTCTAAGGGAGCACAGCACTCCACTTGATTGGAGGAGAGCTGTGGTTATGCCTTTATACAAGGGAAAAGGTTCCAAGGTTGAGTGCGGGGATTACAGAGCTATCAGTATTTTAAGCGCTGTTGGCAAAATGTATGGAAGATATATTGATTGAGAGAGTAAGAAATGTGACTAAGGATAAAATATGGGATGTTCAGAGTGGATTTATGAATGGCAGAGGATGTATGGATCAAATATTCGCGTTACGCAATTTGTCGGAGAAGTTTTTGGCAAAAAAAACCGGAAGCTTTTCTGCACATTTGTTGACTTGCAAAAAGCATTTGATAATGTTGATAGGAAAAAGCTATGGATGGCCTTATCTGAGTATGGAGTGAACGACAACCTTATCCGCGCTATTGCTTCCTTGTACAAAGACAGTGCAGCGTGTGTAAGGGTAAATTGGTCATTTACGTCGTGGTTTGACATCCCTAAAGGAGTCAAACAGGGATGTGTGATGTCACCGTGGTTGTTTAACATATACATGGATAAATGTATGAAAGAGTTGAAAAATATGGGCCTTTGGAGCGAGAATGAGTGGTATGATTGTTAGTTGCCTTTTGTACGCCGATAAATTACGTTTTTCAAATTAATTAACATTGTCAGGAGAATACAATCACTTCAACAGCCAACTCAATACGACAAAAATGACAGAGATAAATAGCCGACGCTCTCTTTTTGACTTACGCGCGTGAACAAGTCAGTACCGGTAAAGTGATCGAATTCAGTGATGTGTGCCGCTTTGTTCGAGGTAAGATCTCTGAAGAGCGTCAAAAAAGCGAAATATATCGAAATAAATCTGTGTTTTACTACCAGGTAATTATTTTTTTATGCTTCATTTTATTCAAAAAGTGCATTTCTCAGACTTATTTCACTTTAGTAGCAAAGTAGACAATTTTCTTTTGGCAAAATTATGACTTAATTCAGTTTTGTGTAAATTATATTGTATCGTATAACGACATCATTTCAAGTTAATGCAGTTTTATAATAAAAATGTTAAGCAAAACTTGAATGAATTTGTATTGTTTCAGTTTTGTACTATAATTTATCAGAAACTTAGACATTTTTTAGTTTGCTGCTGTTTACTATTGAATTTGATACATACAGTTTTCGTTTTATTCAGAGTTATTTTACTTTTTTAATTATACCACGGGTATAATAGTGGATATTAACATTTTTAGTTTTAAACTATTAATCAATCATTTTAGTGGTTCATTGATAATAAGTGATAATCTAATGTAAATAATTTGTGTATGTAAATGAGAAATTTTAAATAATACTCTGATCTTATTTTAGAATGCCATTGTCTTCGAGGACACGAAAAATACTGGGGTTGATTGTGGAAAATACAGCAATGTATCCTTCAAATAAGGAACACAAACCTGAAAACACACAACCCAATAAAAGTCTGGTACCTTATTATGATAGTGACATTACCTTGTCTGACAATGAAGATAATACGTCACAACACAAAGCTACGGAGACCGAAAACAAAAATGAAGAAAATCGTGTCCGTCAATCTTCGTCAAGTTCTTCATCATCCTCAACTTCGTCACCGACGTCATCCTCTTCTAGCCCATCTTCGTCCAAGTTCTGACTCGGAGAGTTTGCGATCAGCACAACAAGCAAACCCTCAGTCCTCAGTCACTAATTACTAGACATGTGACTGTCGTTGAAACAGACGACGATGATGTTATTGAAAACACTCCTCCGCAGCAAAAATATCTTGAGAATAGGAGGAATGCAGTAAGTTATTATTTACAGTAGTAATGTAGGAGATGTAAACTACCAACATTTTTTTGCCTTTTTGTCAATAGAAATTGTCTTTAATTTAATTCTAATCTTTATCTTTCAGGAATTAAATCGTCATCCCAGGGAGTTAAAGAAGACTCAAAATGATTATAATACATCCCCATTATTTAGTGACGAAAGTGAAATAAACCTAAGCGATACAGATCCGTCGTTTGTAAACATGGAACCTAGAAGAAAGAGGAATTATTTTTTTGACCAATCGAGCTCTTCTTCTACCAGTTCGTCAAATTCAAAAAGATAAGAAGATCTGCTCCGAAAAAGGGGGCGCAAGCGTACTAAAAATCCTTCCAATTGGAAACAGAATAAAATAAAACGTAAGCGTAATAAGGGAAAATCATATTTATCCATGTCGAAAACTAAAAAAAGTGTAGCAGCCCGGTGTCTTAAAGAACCTTGCACGGAAACATGTAGACTTAAATGCACAACTAATATTAATATGGATAGAAGATACGAACTTTTCCAGAAGTTTTGGAATTTGGGGGATTTGATAAAGCAAAGATCGTACATACGTGCAAGTATGATTGATGTGCAGCCTAAATACAAATATACGAATGCTGAAAGACCCAGGCACAATAACAAAGCTTTTCATTTTGAAGTCGACAGCAATATGGTTAGAGTTTGTAAAACTTTTTATAAGTCAACCTTGGACATCTCCGATCGTATGATATTTACGGTGCAAAATAAAACAATTGAAAATGATTTTTCACTAACTGATTCGAGAGGAAGACATCAAAGCCATAGAAAAATTGATCCCGCATTACGAGCCGCAATCATGGAGCACATTAATTCAATCCCTAAGATTGAATCTCACTACTTACGAGCTTCTACCACCAGGGAATATATAGAAGGCAGCAAAACCATTAAAGATTTATTCAACGATTTTAAAGTAAAGCAACAACAGGATAATAAAGACCCAGGAACATATATAACATACTATAAAATATTCACAACGGAATTTAATCTCTCATTTTTCCAGCCCAAAAAGGACCAATGTGATCTATGTACCACCTATAATAATTTTAATGCTGATCAAAAACAAGACCTAGAAGAAAATACCAAAAACACATGGAGGAGAAAAATTGTAGTAGGATTGAGAAGCTCAATGATCGCAAAAAAGTAAACAAAAATGTCAAAGTAGCTGTTTATGATTTAGAAGCGGTGTTGCAGTGTCCAAAGGGAAAACACTTCATCCTTTTACTACAAGTCAAAACTAAATTGTTATAATTTGACCATAACCGAATTAACACAAACGGATTGTAAAGTGGCCTACAAAAATGCATTGCTATTTTTGGTCAGAGTGTGATGCTAAACGTGGTGCTGTAGAGATCGGTTCATGTGTATGGGCATATCTGAAAGCTTTAAGCGATGAAGACGATGATGAAAAGGAAGTGATATTTTATTCAGACAATTGCTGCGGGCAAAACAAAAATAAATATATAACAAACAACATCACTTTATTTACATGCTGTGCAGACATTGAACATAAAGAGCATTACGCACAAATTTTTAATTAGAGGCCACACGCAAAACGAGGCGGATAGTGTGCATAGCCTCATCGAGAAGGAAGTTAAGAAAAACTTAAAATCTGGTCCAATATATACACCCGACCAGTATATAGCTTTAATAAAAAATGCCAAAAAGTCTAAACCTCCTTTAATTTTGCACGAGATGGGGTTTGAATTATTTTACGATCTAAAAACGTTGCAAGAAGAATGGGGATATAATTTTACAGTAAATACAGATAGACAAACGGTAAGCTGGAATGAAATAAAAGTTCTCAAAATAACACAGATAACCCTACATGTTTTTTATATAAAACATCTTACAAAGAAGAAGATTACAAGGAAGTCAATGTGAGAAATAGCAGAAAAAAAAAAAAAAAAAAACTACTGAAATAACACTAAATGCGGCCTATTTGAACAAACAACAAATAAGTGCAAACAAAAAAAAAGATTTGAAAGAACTGATCTCCAAAGGATTGATCCCTTCATTTTATGCGGGGTTTTATAATTCAATATTTTAAGTTTTTGAAAACTAGGTACTTGGGTTTTTCGGCAGATCTCATTTTTAGTTATTATTTTATGATAATAAAGCCAGGTTAATAAATTTGATTATAAGACTCAAATACTTATTAATAAAAATTATATTTTTTTTTTTTAGTTTAATTTTAAAGGATTATAGAAAGATTTATGTCACCGTTTTTTGATTTCGATTTATTGATGTCATCGAAGTCAGATTTCGTCAGTTGGGGGAGAGCGCCACTCTCATTATTGATGATTGATGTACACTACCTACTCTTAAGTCTGATTCGATATATAATTAAACACTAAAATATATATAATTTATGTTGTTTTTATTTATTTATTAAGGTCTCAAATTCCAATGTAACGCTTTTATGATTATTTACCTTTTGGTATCGCTTTTACCACCACTTTGCACCCTGAAGGGTACTGAATATACTAGAAGTAGCTATGTATTTTGTATCCTAAGCCTAAGTCCAATAAGACTGGACTTTTAGTATCGCTTAAGTGTACAACTACCGATAGGTACTAAACGATAAAATGACACGATAAAATTAAACACCTCTTTTATAATAAAAAAACACAATGTTATAAT
The DNA here is from genome assembly GCA_022494985.1 of Micrasema minimum. Taxonomy (NCBI): domain Eukaryota; kingdom Metazoa; phylum Arthropoda; class Insecta; order Trichoptera; family Brachycentridae; genus Micrasema; species Micrasema minimum. Next base: position 145,832 of record JAGVSP010000532.1, on the reverse strand, counting down.
TTGTTACTTAAAATTAACATAGAAACAATACGGAATATTTCTTTGATAGTTTATGCTTCTTCGGTTAACATTGCAACAAATCTAAATGTTTCACCTGCTTACAAGACGATTTTAATATAAAACTGCAATATTTAAAATTACTCCATCTGTACCCAAATTATCTGTTTACTTATTTTACTGAAAAGTGAAATATCTACGAACTTTTTTTAAAAATGTGTTTTTAAACGTCTTGCTATTAAAAGATGTGTAATTTTTTACAGTATTCTAATAGTTCAATAACAACACTACCTATCCCTGCTTTTGGAATTGCCCTAAAGTATATATTTATTTTTTTATGATTATTCATGTCGTCTATGTGAGTTTTTTGCAAAACTTTAAATGCGTTTTCCCACAAAATTGAATTTTCGACGTGCATGCATAAGAGATGTATGAAGCAAGAGAAGTATGCCAGGACAGAGTGGTGTGGCGTTTTTGTCCTCTCTGCCTACCCCTTCGGAGAAATGGCGTGATGGTTAGTTAGTAAGATCACAGGGATCTAGTGTTTTATTGTTTATTTTATATCTGCATACAAATATCACTCACCATCCACGACCCATTATCCTCAAGGTGTACATAATGTTTTGATCATTTGCCGAGAGATGTCATTAGACAACACTTTTTATCATATTCACGTATGGATTTGTATAAAGACTTCATGTTTACTGCTTTATCGACACGCAAGGCTAGCGACCACTTAAGTGGCTGCTCGCCTATATGACATGTTAATGCAGTGGCCACTTAAATGGCCCAAAGCCGTGAATGGGTTAAGATAATTGTAACAGCAAAATAGCATTTAAATGTACTTAAAATGCGTTATATTTAAATGTAGATCCGCGCCGGATAGTAATATGGATGCCGTTACTGTGACCTAATTTCGAACACGTTCGCGTAATTGTCTAAGCAGTGTTCATTGTTTACAAGAGTATTCTTGACCTGACAAACAGATTTTAGTGAATTTTTTAGATTATGATAATTTTTAAACATTTTTTATAATATTGACATAGTACGAGAACAAATTAAACAAAATATTAATTTAAACAGTCAAATGGTGTAAATATTTTTTTACTATATTACAAATTTTAGCGAAATGAAGCCAGGATGAGAAAATATAAATCTAATAAATCTTAATTGGATGAAAAATAATGTATTGACAAAATGTTCAAAAAACACAAGTTTTATCCATTAAAATAAGAGAATGAGAATCCTTAAACATCTAATTTGTCTAAAACCCAATCGATTACATCATACATACAAATAAACTGTATCATAGTAAATCTCAATAGTAATGTCTTTGTATCAAAACATCGCGAGCAAACTCCACCTTTGTTGAAATGGAGTTTACAGTTTCCGTGGCACATCACTGTCCATCATCGTACAAAACCAAGAATTTTAAATTATTTAGTAACTATATTATATACATGCAATAAACAATCACCGTCCAGGCAAAAAATGCCAACTGGTCAAATTTTGATTTAATCAATTCATTGAAAAAAAGTTTTCTTCCTTTGCTTATTTAATAGTGAAATCTTCAAACAAGAATTTCAGAAGTGACATTCCATACTTGAAAAATATTAGTGTCTGAAGTGTCTAGTTACCCACTACGTCATCAATAGGCATCTACGTCATCACTAGACATCTACGTCACACGTTTCGTGTACTGGCTTAAACGCCAGAGTCTTTAGAGGGTGGAATTTGTAAATAAGAAGTGTACAAATCACACACTGGTAACTCGGGCGGTGTATCAACATTACCTGAGCCATGTTTGACGGCAAATGATGAAGAAAGCCCGATTAGTATGAAAGAAATTATCAGGGCTGTCAAATGTATGCGGAATGGTAAAGCGCAAGTCTATGATAGTGTTGCAGCAGAGTTTATTAAGTCGGGTGGCAAAATAATTCTCACATGGCTACACAAACTTTTTAACTTGTGTCTAACGGAGCACAGCACTCCACTTGATTGGAGGAGAGCTTTGGTTATGCCTTTATACAAGGAAAAGGTTCCAAGGTTGAGTGCGGGAATTACAGAGCTATCAGTCTTTTAAGCGCTGTTGGCAAAATTTATGGAAGAATATTGATTGAGAGAGTAAGAAATGTGACTAAGGATAAAATATGGGATGCTCAGAGTGGATTTATGAATGGCAGAGGATGTATGGATCAAATATTTGCGTTACGCAATTTGTCGGAGAAGTTTTTGGCGAAAAACCGGAAGCTTTTCTGCCCATTTGTTGAACTTGCAAAAAGCATTTGATATGTTTGATAGGAAAAAGCTATGGATGGCCTTATCTGAGTATGGAGTGAACGACAACCTTATCCGCGCTATTGCTTCCTTGTACAAAGACAGTGCAGGGTGTGTAAGGTTAAATTGGTCATTTACGTCGTGGTTTGACATCCCTAAAGGAGTCAAACAGGGATGTGTGATGTCACCATGGTTGTTTAACATATACATGGATAAATGTATGAAAGAGTTGAAAAATATGGGCTTTTGGAGCGAGAATGAGTGGTATAATTGTTAGTTGCCTTTTGTACGCCGATAACGCAGTGCTTCTTGCTGATAGCGAAGAAGAATTGCAGTCCTTGGTTACAAAGGTTTACGATGTGTGCGAGGAGAGTGACCTGTTAATGAATGTGGAAAAGTCAAATGTGATGGTTTTTGAAAGAAATGTGAATATTTGTAGTAAATGGCGATAGCTTGAAACAGGTGGAAGAATTTGTATATCTGGGAAGCATGTTCACTAGGGATGGAAATATGGATAAGGACATTGAAAGGAGGGTTAGTGCCGGTAACAGAGTTAATGGTGCCTTAAAGTCGGTTGTATCAGTTGTCAGTCAAATTGGCAGTTCATAATGGAGTTCTGGTACTAACCCTTATGTATGGTAGTGAAGCGTGGTGTTGGAAAAAGAAGGACGAAAGTAGATTGAATGCAGTTGAAATGCGATCTCTCAGGCGAATGTGTGGTTAGAACTATGTATGGTTAGACTATGTGGTTTAGACTATGTATGTACAGAGACATTCCTTACCTACGTTCTTTTGGACAAACACATATTTTTTTGCTTCATATATAAACTGTCAAAAATCTTAAAATAATTAGTGAAAATTCATAAAAACATTATAAATATCTCATAATATAGTTGGTGAACTCATCCTCGGCTTTTTTTTTAGTGAATTGTTCTAATTTAGTGATAAAAAACGTGAGTTTTGTTTTTGACATTCTAAAAATTTACAACAAAAAGATTTGCCTAATCTCCTTGCACTGTTGATGTCAGATTTAACGCCATCTGTGGGACAGTAGAAATATCTAAAGAGAGTGCCATCATCTGTGCTTCTAGTTTAATTTAGTTTCTTCGCTCCAATAGATGTCTCTATATAGTCACAAACAAATAATAACTACGAACTGTCATCCTGTGCTGATATAAAACTCGCTTCTTTTACTAGTACGGTGCTGATACTATTAAAATATAAAATAAAAAACATGTCTCTACTACATTCTCCACCCTCAACTTTTTATACATCCCAGCCATCTGCTCCTATAATTCAGATGGAAATAAAACATGATGAGATTCAAGAAATCCTTCTTATCAGAAACTCTCTTTGGTGAAATGGAAAATTTAATTTCCAGTCAACAAAGGGTTAATGCTGAAATTAATCCAAAGTATGCACTTTTTCCTTGATATAATGGCCCATGTTGGCAGCATGGCGTCTAAACTTTCAGTCGCCTATGGAAAGATTGAAGGACTACGCGAAGCATTTTGTACTCAACAAGCCATAAATCAATCTACCACAATCCCACCCTTACCGAAAATGGAAACCCCATTGGGTCCTGCTAGGCCAGCCGTTTTTGTTTTTCCGTCAGATGCTTCTTCTAACATTAATACACTGGATTCGTTAAAGCAAGCAGTCAACCCCGCAACACTAGGAATCAGAGTGACTGAAGTTAAGGAACTGCGGAATGGTGGCCTCATAGTTCACCCCCGTACGGAAACGGAAGCCGCCATTTTGGTTAATGCTCCTGCCTTACCAAGGTAGGATTGAAGGCAACATTGGCTCAAAATCGTATGCCTCGAATCAGTATAAGCGGTTTTACCCCAAGATACAACGGCTGCTGTAATAATTGAAGCCATCCATCTCCAAACGAGTCAGGAAACTGGGCTGTCTTTGGAGGAGCTGAATGGGAATGTTGCATTCTCACACAAAACCGGTCCACGTACAGGAAATTGCATGCACATCTACAAAGTTCCTCCCAAGGTTCGCCACGTTCTTGTAAGCCATTCCAGCTTAGCCATCGACTGGCAAATACACAAAGTACGTGACTGGATAGACAGTTATAGATGTGGGAAATGCCACATTTACGGACATTTAGCCAACCGGTGTCCTTCTCAAGAATACACTTGCTACCACACTGCGCCAAGACTGGTCACTTAAAAGAATCATGCCCGCACAAGAATGAAACTGCAATCTGCGCGACTTGTACATACTTCAAAAAACCTGCAAATCACATCACAGGCTCTCCTAACTGCCCTGCTCGTCTGGCTGCTGAAAAACGAGAAATATCGAGAACAAATTTTTTAAGCTAAATAAACTTCAATAAATATATCTTCCTTAGTCTGTAAAAAAGCAGACAAAAAACTAAATAAAAAAAATAATCTATGTATTTACTACCAAAACGTAAGGGGTCTGAAGACAAAGCTAAGCGATTTAAGAACAAAAATACCTGTGTTAGATTATAATGTTTACGCCTTAACGGAAACCTGGCTAGACAATGGTATTATGTCCGAAGAACTAAGTTTCACTTCTTTCAACACATACAGATTTGACAGAAATCCTGATACAAGTAATAAATCGAGAGGTGGGGGAGTATTAATTGCCGTATCCAACAAACTAAACTCGTCAAAAATCCCCATAAAATCAACAAATGTAGAACAAATCTTTGTTCTCATCAGTACCGCAAGAAGTAAAATCATAATCGGGTGTGTATATATCCCACCAACAAGTGCTTTCCACGTCTATATAAACCACACGGAAGACGTTGAGTATATCAAGACGAAATACCCGGATGCAAAATTCATAATAACAGGAGATTATAATTACCAAGCTGTGAATGGAATGACGTCAATCAACCCAACACCACAAATTCTGGAAGTGCTCGTGTGATTTTAGATATGGTCAACTATATGGGATTTACGCAAGCAAATACTGTTTATAACTTCATGGGCCGACAGTTGGATCTTGTTTTCTCTAGTGACCCTGAACTTAAATTTTTATCCATCTCAAGATACATTAACTTCTAGTATAGATCCATTTCATCCATGTATAGAATGTATTGTAGTTGTCAATGAGTCATGTCATCGTATTAAATCAGACACACAGAAACACAACTTTACTAAGGCAGACTATTGTAATATTATTAAGGATTTGACTGACATCGACTGGTCTGATCTACTCAATATCAATTTAGAACTTTAACGCTCAGGTTGATCACTTTTATACTAAAATAAACAACGTAATTAGTCTCCATGTACCCACTTTTATACTTAAAGAAAATAATTTTCCTATTTGGTTTGACAAGGAAACAAAAAAATGTGTGATTGATAAAAAAATCGCCCATAAAATATACAAGGAGACGAATTCTATTGAATCATACACAAAATTTTGTGCTCTTAGATCTAAATGTAAATTGCTATCTAAAAAATGCTACGCCGATTATATTTGCAATGTAGAAAACTCAATCCCTAGTAATATGAAAGAATTCTGAAAATTTTCAAATTCACTACGTAAACAGGCATCAAACTATCCCAATTCTATGTTTTTTTTGGAAACAAAAATAGCGATAAACTGGAATCAATAGTGAATTTGTTTGCTGATTTTTTCAAAACTGTTTATGATGTGGATACTCCTATTACAGACTTAAATTCTCTTTCAATAAGTGATGTGTTAAATGTTCCTAGCATAAATATATCATTGAGTGATATTATAAACAAGATAAAAACCCTGGATGAGCGCAAATCTGCTGGTCCTGATAATATCCCTCCTATATTCTTAAAACGTACTGTTAACGAAATTGCATACCCATTGAAAATATTATTTGAGAAATCCCTATCAACTGGTTTTTTCCCCGATGCGTGGAAATATAGTAACTTAACTCCTATATTCAAAAACGGAGATAAAAAAGACGTTTCAAACTATAGACCTATATGTATTCTTTCTACAATACCAAAACTATTCGAAAGTATTATCCTAGATAAACTGTTAAAACATGTCATTCACATTATTACCCCCGTATCAGCACGGCTTTTGTACCACGAAAGTCTACCCTTACTAATCTGCTGATCTATGAAAATTTCATTGTAGATTGTTTTTCAAGGAAATCTCAAGTTGATTCTTTATACACTGACTTCAGTAAAGCTTTTGACAAGGTACACCATTCAACGCTGCTCGAAAAATTACGATTAATGGGTTTGAACAGTGATATCCTTATTTGGCTCAAATCTTACCTTAGTAAGAGAAAACTTTGTGTTAAAATACATTCATTTGAATCTTATGTATTTGAAGCCACAAGTGGAGTGCCACAAGGCTCTCACTTAGGTCCTATTTCTATTTATACTTTTTATCAATGATATAGTTAAGATTTTTAGCGGTGTTGAAGTGTTATTGTTTGCCGATGACCTGAAGATGTATATAGAGATTAAGTGTTAAAATGATTGTCTAATCCTTCAAGAAAATCTGAATAACTTGTTTAATTGGTGTACAGTCAATAAACTTAAGTTGAATGTATCAAAATGCTGTAAAATGAGCTTTTACAGGTTGAAAAACAGGATCGAATTCCAATATTCTCTTAATGATATCCCTCTTGAGGAGGTGAAGTCTATTAAAGACCTTGGAGTCATATTTGATACAAATCTTTCATTTGTTTTACACATAGATACCATTTGTAATAAAGCCATGAAAATGTTAGGTTTTGTGTTAAGGACAGTGAGGGACTTTAAAGACATTAAATGTGTTAAAATTCTTTATAATGCTTTAGTGAGATGCCAGTTGGAATACAACTCAGTGGTGTGGTCTCCTTACTACAATATTCATATAAAGGCTATTGAAAGAGTACAACATAAGTTTTTAAGATTTGTAAATAGTAAATATTACCCATTGCCACAGAACTCATTGATTACAAGTTTCTTCTAAAGGAGACCAACTTGATAACCCTTAGTGACAGGAGAGTTATGACAGATCTCGTATTCCTCTACCATATCTTACATTCAACGATCGATTGCCCTGAGTTGCTCGGTGGAATAAAGTTTAGAGTACCTACAGTTAGTACTAGACAGAAAAGTCTGTTCCACTGTGGCAGTGGTAGAACTAACTATTATGTTCATTCTCCTATACCCAGATTACACAGTTGGGTAACGAGCATTGCGGGTCAATCGATTTATTTAATGTCAATATCCAGAGATTCAAGTCCTTCTTAATAAATTACTTTAATTCTATGTAATTTTTATTTTTGTAATAATTTTTATGTAATAATTATTTGTCTTTATTTTAATTTTTATTCTATTTATATTATTACTTTGATTCTATGAAAAATATTTCAGTTTTTTCTCAGCGTATTATTTCTTTTGGCTCTTCTGTTTTTAATTTTATTTTTGTTTTATTTTAATTATATTTCAAATTTATATAAGTACTGTAAACTACTGTATAAAAATATTATGTATTTGTAAATGCCCAACGGGCGTAGATAAATAAATAAATAAATAAAAAAAAAGTATGATAGGTGTACAAATGTCGTAATTAGAACAGAGTGCAAGGCTGAGAAAAGCATTATCGACAAAATTAAGAAAGGTCTTATATGATGGTTCGGTCATGTAGAGCGAATGGATGATGAAAGAACGGCTAAAAAAATATATGATGCGACTGTGCCTGGATGTAGAAATCGAGGAAGGCCGAGAAAGACGTGGCATGATCAAGTAAAACAAGTGCTTGAAAGTGGGCATGTAAGAAGTCGGAATAATCGACGCGCGTGCATGAGAAGATGTATGAAGCAAGAGAAGTATGCCAGGACAGAGTGGTGTGGCGTTCTATCCTCTCTGCCTACCCTTTGGGGAAATGGCGTGATGGTTAGTTAGTTAGTTAGTATGGAAATGCCCCTTCTAGTAAAATCTTGTTCGGAGCTGGAAATATATAGATTAGAAGAAAACACTTTAAAAGTAAAGATTTGACGGCTCATCTAACAAAAATTGATTTACGAACATTGATCATCTCAAACCAGTGACTTTTGCCTGAACCGGGACGAAATAAATAACCAGTTGTTTCTTCTGTAAACATTAGTTTATGCCAGTTAGCCGCTGCTAATGTTCCTGCGCTGGTGATACTCGGAATGGGTGTTGTCGGCGGCTCAGTCCTCCTCGTAGTCCTCGTCCTCGGAGACGTACTTCTTGGGGGCCTTCTTCTTGCGGCCGGCGTGCCCTTACCGCGCCCCTTCAGCTTGATCTTCATCTTCACCGAGCGGCTCGACTCCGCGTCCGACTCCTCCGCTTCTGGAAGTCGTACAACAGCGGGTTAGCCCCTCTACTTGTGCTATCAGGTGAATTCAAACCTCGGTGACTAAACCATTTCTATTGCCATATTCCATCTACATATTACGTACGCGCTATGATTTGAATAATTATTATCGCCTAAAAGCTTTTTGTACGCTGATGACGCAGTGCTTCTTGCTGATAGCGAAGAAGAGCTGCTGTCCTTGGTCACAAAGGTTTACGATGTGTGCAAGGAGAGTGATTTGTTAATAAATGTGGAAAAATCAAATGTGATTTTCAAAGAAATGCGAATAGTACTGTATGTAAGATTATAGTAAATGGAGAAAGATTAAAGCAGGTTGAAGAATTTGTATATTTGGGAAGTATGTTTACAAGAGACGGAATTTAAACAGATTTAATGATGCCTTAAAACCCATAGTGGCAAATAAGAACTTATCAAAATAGGCACAATTGGCAGTACATAACGGAGTTCTGGTACCAATCTGTTATGTATGATGTCAACACTATGTCTGTAATGGCGACACCAAGTGATCTCTGTAAGTAAGCTCAGGATGACAGCTGTTTTAGGCGACAATAATAAAAGATCCAAAATGGAACAACTAGTGCATTTATTTTCTTATCGAATATAACACAACCTTTACGTATGGCAGTGAAGCGTGGTGTTGGAAAAAGAAGAACGTAAGTAGACTGAATGCTGTTGAAATGCCAACTCTCAGGCGAATGTGTGGTAAGACTTTGTATATTTTTGAAACATTATTTAAATTTTCTTAAACCAAGCACTAGGCCCATGTGTCACGCGATTATTCTTACAACGATACTATTGCAGATAGGAGCAGTGATTAACAAGGCGGGTTACCTTCCTCGCTGGCCTCGTTGGACGGCTGCGTGATGACGCGCGTGCGAGCGGCCTCAAACACGCCGCGCAACGCCACGCTGTCCTCGTAGATGAGGGACGCCTCCTCGTTGTAGGTCTGCGCGTTCTGGCAGAGCTGCGAGAAGTCCTTCTCCAGGTCGTTCATCTCCGTATACTGGGAATACACAAGTGTGCCATATTTAATACAAAGTTCACAGAGAGAGAAATTTTGGCATCTGTAGCCATGACAAAGCAAGCCACCGCCACCTTCACAATGAATTAATTCCGATATCAGGAAGTTGGTTTTGCTCGTGAAATAATTGTAACTATAATAAAATGTTAGGATGTGAGTGGGTGTTGGTTCACCTTGCCGTCCTCTATCCTGGCGAGGATCTTCTTGATGTCCAGCGGGCGCTTGATGACCTCGTAGTAGTCGGGCAGCTCCCGGCGCGACGGCAGCTTCATGAACGGCTCCGACAGCAGCCGCCCGTCAGTCCTGATGAAGCATATTACAAACTAAATGAGGGATTGTATTAGCAACAGATCAAACTTTAATGAATGTTCATTATTGACCAGCGGGGCTATTACCAATATTTACACCATGTACAAGCGGCAAATTAGTGAATCTACGTTCATATTTGGAGTAGACAATTTTTTTTATTTGACCCATAGTTTTTGAGAAAATTGAGTAAGAAATTAAAGCATATAGAAACAAAGGTGGAAGTGTCCACCTGCAGTCGAAAATGAGTTAAATATGCAGTTTTGTTTGGAAAGTTACGTATTTTCTCCATAGAATATTTTATTTTTTATTATTATTATTATTTAATATTAGGCGAGCAGCTTAAAGCTGATATGCTTAAATCGGACAGTTAGTTAGGTTTAAACTTGTCCAGTCCATTCTTAAACCCGTTCACACTATTCGCAATGACCAGCTCCTGCGGTAGCCCGTTCCAGCTATCCACCCCCCTGTTGCTCAGGAAATGTTTTCTTGGGTTCTGATTAAACCGGGTCTTCTCCAGCTTAAGGTTGTGGCCTCCAAGTCGTGCGTTGTTTTTCAGTTTAAAGATTTCACACAATTTATTACACTTATAGTGACGGTTCACTATCTTGTCTATTTGTTTGTCAAAAAAACGGCATTAATCCATTTCATTTTAGATTTAAAGTTTGTTGTTGAAACAAAAACGGCAGAACGGCAGAACTAAATAAACGTTTTTTCGTTATTACCAACAATTGAAGAAAGTGGACACTTCCGCCTTTGTTTCTAAATGCCTCAATTGATTGTTTTTTCAAGAAATTCTTGCAAATTGTTGTCAAATTTAATTTGTTTAGTCAAATTAATACCTATCCATAAATGACACAAAAGCATCGAATTTTAATGGAATTTGTGCAATTTTACACAATCTACAGTACTTTCGGAAACATTAACAAGATATGAAGTAGATTCATAAGTTTTGGGTTGTACTACGAGTATTATTACACCATGTTGTATATACAGGCTTTACTGGATACTGATATTTCCATATTGGATGTGCCAGTCCTCACCCTGGGAACCATCCCGCAGAATACAAGTGCTGTATACTCACGGATCCTGGTACTCCTGGATCTCCTTCATGATCTTGCGCATGTGGCGCTTGAGCAGCTTGGCGTCGGGGCCCCGAGCGGCGCGGGCGTGCCGGGGCAGGAGCCCGAGCCCCCGCCGCGCCGCTTCTTGCTGCCCGTGCTGCACGACGCCACCACGCTGTCATCGTCCGAGTCCTCCTGCCTTCTGCCACACAAATACCCATCAACTCCAACACAGGAAGGAAATCACAAGTCAACTATTGAACAATGTCTGAGACAATGTGAACAATGAACAATGAAAACACACTATCGAACAATGTGTTATTAGCTGAGAATGGTTTGTACAATCAATTTTTCAAAGCACACTGAAAAATTAAACAACTTACTAACTAACTAACCATCACGCCATTTCCTCGTAGGGGTAGGCAGAGAGGATAGAATGCCATACCCCTCTGTCGTGAAATGGCGTGATGGTTAGTTAGTTAGTTAGTTATGTTCATATAACAGCACGCCAGCCCTGCATGCTAAGTCAACAGCCATATCTCATGATTAAATCCACTGTTAACAACAACATTTTGAACGTATACAAATACTTGTAGACAAATTACTGGATTATACCCATGCTGGGCTGATATCAGATATTATTGATATCTCAACAGAGACAGAGAAACTCTGGAAACGAATGTGGGTTATCTAGGCGTTTACAGGGCTTGTGACCTGTCATTTGGCTGGATAAGTGGCTACTTGATGTACTACAACATTCCCCATTCCGCCTATCATCTGACAACCATATTTGACAAATTTTTAAAAATTCTATATATGTTGAGTTTGTACAGAAGTATCCACCATTTGAGTTGGTTTTTTTTGACAGATTTTAATATTTTTTTTCTCTCTAGTGACATCTGTTGAGAAGATGGTTAATCATTTTTGGTAATCTAACTTTATTGGTGTAGGTAAGGCTCTATCGAGCGTCGAGCGCGTATTACTTACTAGAAGACGCCTGAAGATTCTCTCTTTATATGGTTGTCAGATGATAGGCAGAGTGGGGAATGTTGTAGTACATCAAGTGGCCACATATAACCAGCCAATGACAGGTCATAAGCCCTGTAAACGCCTAGATAACCCATATTCGCGTCCAGAGTTTCTCTGTCTCTGTTGAGATATCAACAATATCCAAATCCACTATTGTTTTCCACAAGTATGTGGATTTTACCCTTCAACATGTTTGTCTAATCAAAATATGTGTCTGGGTGCAGTGGTACGCTACCTTCTCTTGCGGCCCTTCCTCTTCTTCTTGGTGGAGCCGCTGCTGGCCGCGTCGTCGTCGTCCTCCGGCTCGTCCTCCCCGAACTCCTCGTCGATGGCCTTCAGCCACTCCTTCTCCGTCAGGCTGTCCGTGTAGTCCACCTCCTTGCGCTGGCGGGAGCCCCGGCCCAGCAGGCTCTCGTCCTCCTCGAACGTCCAGTTGGACACTTGCTGCAACCGCCGGCCAAAACAGACAATCAAATCAGGATAAACACCAGAACATGAAGATAACAATTCCAGGCTTTACAGTTAACAACGCGGCCGCTTCCCAAAAACAAACGTATTCCTCCATTTTTTCCCTGAAATTTAGCATTACAGCAATGATTTTTACACACATTTTAGGTATTGACCAGATGCGTGTTTGCATCGTCTTATTTTTTTTCATAATTTATTTATCTCCTTTAATAAACAAAATATCAAAAAAATAAGACGATGCAAACACGCATCTGGTCGATATCTAGAACATGTGAAAAAATCATTCGTCTAGTGTTTAATTCCAGGGAGAAAATCGAGGAATACGTTTTTATGGGAAGCGGCCGCGAGTCCCATGGTGGAGTATGCTCTTAAGTACCGGGATTAAAGACCTTGATTGAGGCTTTCCGGATACTGAAAAATTACTATTAAGCATCAAAGATGAGGACATTTTTCATCATGCACCATAAACTCACGTGGCTACAGTTTAATATTATCCAACCTACATTTTTCTTAAATGATGTAAAAGGTTTTATATTTCATCAATAGAATTTTCTATCATTGACTGTCCTTAATTTGATTATTCATATATTGTGTTGGGATCAGGTGGGATACATCTGGTGTGGACTAAAGGGAATTCTCCGCATCTGCCTGAGATGATGAGAAAACCAGGGAAAACTCATCATGGAAAAGGCTTGAATCATCAACATCGCTGTTCAGAAACCGTGATTAGTGTAAAGACGGTATATGAGTTCAAAAATCGTTTGGACAGGCAATATGGAACACAGTGATATGGGCACTCATCACAATCATCTCTGGGAATAATAATCATGCCTCCCATCATCAGTAGCTCAATCACAGATGATTGTCGACGTGCTTAAAAACGTGTGCTAAGCATTTGACCGATCACAATGAAACATACGTTCATATCACAGGTCGCGTTGCCAAGCACCATAGATGAAAGGGCATACTTTGACAAATGTTTCGTTTTATTGCTTTCTCAAATTGATTTAAAGCAAATAAATGGCATGATAAATTGTGCACAAACAATTAAAACTCTATAAAACTAAATTACTTTACTTTACTTACAGTTTTTTTGCGTAATTTACATATTTAAAGCGGTAATTAATAATCCCGATGGATAACTTTTAACGGATGTTCCATTGTGATGGCGGGCAAAACGTTAAACATCCGAGGTGAGGTTTATATCATCCGTGGTTATCACGTCGCTTATCATCTGTGATATGAGCTACTGGTGACTAATGTCTAAAAAATTTGGTGAATAATTGTAGTGTAGGAAAAATTACCTCTTCGTCCACCTTGACGAGCCAGTCGGGCAGCTCGGCCTCCTGGATGAGGCGAGACTTGGTCTCGGTGCTCTTGCGTTCGATGTCCATCTGCCGGAACTGCTCCGTCTCGTCCTCGGAGCGGGAGATCATCAGGTTGATCATCTCGTCGTCGGGCACTTCGTTCTCCTCCTGAAACAGGCGGAGGTACAGTAACCACTCCGGGACGCAGATCATCTATACTATACCAATTCCAAGCGTTTATTTTACTTTTGACAGCTCGATTACAAAATCCATACATATGGATTAGGGATGTCCTAATGCGTTACCGAATCGATTTCTCATAAAAAATCGACTTTATTTATGAAGAAAGAGTTTATATTACGAAAGCGCTGTCGTAAAACTTTTTTTTTTTTTTAACAGTCTTTATTCAATAAAAAATATTACAAAAAATACATAATTTCTTTACAAAAGAAACTTTAAATACAGTCCCGATAAACTCCTTAATTGGAGTTTGTCATCGGGTGCAGGAGCTACAGAAAACCCAAATATGCATAGGACTATTTTATTGTCGTAATGTAAATTGAGAAATTCTGTGTCGCGACAAACAAAGAAAAAAAAACAAATAGGTTTTAATTTAAATTTTTAATTTAAATCACACTTGAATAATCCTCGTTGCATAAGTAGGCTCAATAAACATCGATATCGATAAATATCGGAGCTAAAGAACATGTGCTTCACTATCGTAAAGAAAAAAAACATGAAGTATTGCATTTTTTCCGTCTATGGTTGCCTGTCAATAATTACGGAACTTTATAGGCGCCCATGTGTCAAAAGTAAAATAAACGCTTGGAAGAGATATGGCCTTACCACACATGATCATACTAGCCTTACCACACGTTCTTATAACACAACATAAGTAACAGAGACTCTGTCTTTGGATGCAGCTCACCTTAGTCGTGTTAAGCTGGTGGTCCAGGCGGCTGCAGATGTCCTTGTACTCCTGGAGGATGGCCGCGCTCCGGGACACCTGGGCCAGCGAGCGTTCCGCCTCCTTCCTCAGGGATTCTCGCAACTGGGAACACCAAATTCACAAATATAACCTCCCTATAAATATAGGCCCCCTAGCCTGTTGGGGTAGTTAAATAAATAAATACCGAGTGCTGCAACGTGACTCCCTTTTTTCAAAAAGTTAATAAAACCAATTTTATAATTCAGATTTATTATGTTTATTTAAAATAATGAAGGGAAACATATCTTTAGTTTTATTTTAAAAATCTGTTTCAAAAATTTGTCAAACATGTCAGGTAGTGACGCCCCCCAATGGCCAACCACTAAATAAACTGTTGAAGAAGTCTCTATGAAAGATAATGTAAGCGCTTGCAGGGTTTGTGTCTGCCAATATTGTTGGTTTGGCCGATGGGTTTGAGTTTCTCGGGGCGTTGCTGGTGATGATTTGTGCTAGTCATTCTTGGAACAAGTTGCCCCAGTAAATCCTTAATTCCTACTCCTATATTCCTTTTACATATACATTTTCTATCCATTACACAGTTATCTGTAGCTATTCATTACCGCCAGAGATGGCATCCAGACACTGTTCCCTAAAATGCACTAGATTGTGTCGAAAACGTCAATTTTGTTAGTATTACTTGTTAGCCAGTGCGTGCATTCTTCGTACACAGTGAGTGTGCACTGTAAACGGTCGATGATTGGCTACAGTAAAAAAGTGCATTACTACGGGTAACTCGACCAGGCACTCGTATACTAATTAAATTTGTTAGTTGACAACAATCAAACATAGATTTTTGTATACTTTGAACAGAAAGAGCAAATTTATTTACATATTTTTCTATTTTATAAGTTTGTATATATTTATTTCCTGAGGGAAAATTTACGATAAAATTAATAAAGCGCAAAAATTTATGTTGGACTCTTTCAATGTTCTTTAGACTGAACCCTGTAATAAACAAGACCAAATGACCGAGTTATATTCAAGCTGACTTCTTACTAAAGCAATATACAAAATTTTGAACTATAGTTTTCATCCATTGTGTAATTTTTTGATCTGTTTTCAGTTTTTTTTACATTATTTTGGTGAAGTGCAGGACAGAGATCTCCTCCCTTTGAGTCTCCATAAGACCAAGGTAAGGGCAATGTTCTACTGAATTGACGGATTTAGGTCTCCTGGTATCGCCTGGGAGCTGAGTCTTTCGTTCGGCCTCTTCTCCGCCTTGTTCATCTCTTAAATTCTCGCACGCATACAGCTTTCTTGCGTCAAATAATAATCGACAAACATCGCGCTGAAGCTGCACCAATTGTTGTAAAAAATTTAGAAAAATAAATAGCTGAAACACTAACTAACTAACCATCACGCCATTTCCCCGAAGGGGTTGGCAGAGAGGATAGAACGCCACACCACTCTGTCCTGGCACACTTCTCTTGCTTCCTCCACATTCATACATCTTCTCATGCACGCACGTCGATTATTCTGACTTCTTACATGCCCACTTTCAAGCACTTGTTTTTACTTGATCATGCCATGTCTTTCTCGGCCTTTCTCGATTTCTAAATCCAGGCCCAGTCGCATCATATATTTTTTTTAGCCGTTCTTTCATCGTCCATTCGCTCTACATGACCGAACCATCGTAAAAGACCTTTCTTAATTTTGTGGATAATGCTTATCTCAGCCTTGCACTCTGCTCTAATTTCGACATTTGTACACCTATCATACATAGTCTTACACACATTCGCCCGAGAGATCGCATTTCAACTGCATTCAATCTACTTTACTAGCTGAAACACTGACCTCAATAATTTGCGAGTTCATGACACCTTTGTCCTGTACAAGTTGTTCCATTGTATTAATAAGTCTCTCACAGTCCTTTTTAGCTGCTCACTCTCCCTATATCTGGAATCACAGGCATGTACACTTCACACTTCAGAGCCATTTACTATGTTCGAAAAGACTGCGCCGGGCCCTGCCGCCTGGAGTCGGCTCCCTTTATATTCGATGGTGAGGAGAGGAAAGGAAGAGAGGAGTGCCACCGTACCTTTGGTAAGATTTTCAAATTCTTGTTGGTATTTAGCGAGCCGTTTGACCTTGATGGAGCACGCTTGCTTCAAAATCTGTCTGGACGCTTCCTCTGCACGACATTTCTTCGGTAATGTCACTCTGAAATGAAAAAAAAATTGATTAACAAACACCTTTTACAAACTATCTCCTTCTATATACCCTCCCATGTCACTTGAAGCTATAATTTCTAACAATAATTTATTTCTTTCTTAATTTAGGTCATAAATAAATTAATGAATTAATCATACAGCTCGCATTTAGCGTACAAATGAAGTAACTAACTAACCATCACGCCATTTCTCCATAAGGGTAGGCAGAGGGGATATAATGCCATACTACTCTGTCCTGACACACTTCCTTCACCTCCTCTTTATTCATACATATTCGCATGCACACACGCCGATTATTCTGACTTTTCACATGTCCACTTTCAAGTACTTGTAGTACTTGGTCATGCCATGTCTTTCTCGGCCTTCCTCGGCTTCTACATCCAGGCACATTTGCATTTAAACTTATTTTAGCCGTCTTTTCTTCACTCATTCGCTCCACATGACCAAACCATCGTAAAAGCCCCTTCTTAATTTTGTGGATAATGCTTAGCTCAGCCTTGCGCTCTGCTCTAATTTCGACATTTGTACACCTATCATACATAGTCTTACCACACATAGATCGCATTTCAACAGCATTCAATCTACTTTCGTCCTTCATTTTCCAACACCACGCTTCACTACCATACATAAGGGTTGGTACCAGAACTCCGTTATGTACTGCAAATTTTGCTTCTTTCGATAAGTTCTTATTTGCCACTATCGATTTTAAGGCACCATTAACTCTGTTTCCGGCACTAACCCTTCTTAACTCTTAACAAATGAGGTAGGATTTGACTTATTCATCTGCGTCATTTCAGGTTACCTGAAATACTTGAGGATCCCCTCGAAGTCCAGCTGCAAGAGATCCTTCTTGGAGCGGGCTAACAGCGCCAGGGCTACCTGGAACAGGGTGTCCATTCCTTGCAGCAGAAACACGTCCACTATGTGAAACACCTAAAAATTAACAATATTCATATTTGAAGGGGTCACCGTTTAGTAGCTTGGTACATGATTTAATTCTGACTGGTGAAGAGATGTTTCAAAGTGTATAGAAGTTGAGCAAGGCTGAAAAAACACATTTTTGATCATAGCGGCTAAATTAGGAGTCTAAAGTGGTGTTAGGTACATAGGCGAGTGGTTAGACCAAAAGTTAGGCAGTTGAACTCACGAGTGGGAGGGGGAAGCGGGCCGTGAAGAGGGTGAGGAACCACTGGGCGGCAAACATGTGCGGCTCTACGCCCATCGCCGCGAAGAGCGCGCGCAGGTCGGCAATTTGCTCCTGGAACACGTCATAGCAATACATATCATCAGAACTGGAATATATAGTGTCACACACCGGTAAAGGAGTATACCAGACATTGAACTCACCTCCATGAGCCTGTGTAGCTGGTACAGCCGCATGGTGAGCACCACGAATCCGTCCTTATACAGCTCTCGCAGCTTGTAGCCGTACATCAGCCTCACCAGGACACAGAACGCTTGTTCTTCTGGCATCTGGAACAAATATACAATCATAATAGACATATATAAGACCGCTATTGGAGTATGGAGTCCCTACTTCTAACTTTGGCGGGAGCCACCCGCCCGAAACAAAATTACGCTAGGGGTCCAATGGCGGGTGTCACCCGCCCGAGCTAACTGTCATGTAAAAAACGCAGTAACTTTCTTATTTCTTCATAAAAAACGATACTGTTACTACCATCTGTTGTAAAACGAATTAAACTTCCTAACAAATAAAAGAAACATAGCCGATAAAACAGATTTCTATTTGAAAATACCGATCAAAATAAACCAAATTTTTACAACTGTCATTCCTATGTATGTAAAATGGCTGACTCGTCGCGTAATCTTTTTGACAAAGAAATATGTGATTTGCTCGAAAGTTTAAGTGATTCCGATGACGAATTTTTAGAAAATAGTAGTGGACACTCTTCCAGTGATGAAAATGATAGGATTCTATCCCAGTACCGTGATAATTGGATGACGTGTTCGGTTGAGGATGAAAATTTGGATGAAAGGACATGAGGGAAGGTCGAAATTCTAGGAAAAGAGTAAGACCTTGTACTCTGGACATGGAAGAACGTTTAGATGGCAAACCACACTTCTTAGCCGAGAGAGAAAAAAGTGGCTCCAAAGACTATGCAGTGTGCAGTGACTAAAAAAAAAAAATTTAAAAAAAAAACGGTGTGGTTTTGCGAAACCTGTACACGAAAAACCTGGTCTGCATCCAGGACTGTGATTTAAAAAATATCATACGGATAGAAAATTTAAAAACCAACTATAGTAGAAAGAAAAAAAATTCTTTTTATTTCAAATGAAATATTTTGTGTATTTTTTTTGTATATTTTATTCCGCATTGTATTCTTTTTGCAAAAAAATATGACCAAAAAATTTTTTTTTTTCGATTTTTAAAAGGCATACCCTCTATCTTTTTTGCAATTACTATGGCCTATTCAGATACGAAATTTCATATGTGTACAATGATTTTAACTCGTGCCGACGAGGCCTCAAAGTTTTTCAAAATTTAAGAGATTCCCTTCATGTTGTATGAACATGTTCCGATGCAAGTCGGCACGGGTTACTGTACTCCAAATGAACTGAAATTTCTGAACAAGTGTTTTATAGCAAAACAAAAAGAAAGTGGGCCCTATGCATTAAATAATAATCAAGTTGAAAAATAAGGGACACCCTAGTAGGGTGAAAACAAAATAAAATATATGGGACCAAAAAAATTTTTTTTTTATTTTGAAAAACGCATACCCTCTATCTTTTTTACAATTACTTTGGCCTATTTAGATACGAAATTTCATATGTGTACAATGATTTTAACTCGTGCCGACGAGGCCTCAAAGTTTTTAAAATAAAAAAATATTCAAGTTGAAAAATAAGGGACACCCTAATACATGCATTCTGTCCCCTCTCCTCTTTTCCCTAATCCCCCCTCCATTGAGATCCCGACCGCGGATGCACGGGTGGATGTCTGGGATGGGGGGCCTGGCAAGGCGGGATGCCGGTCTCCACACGGGTGGTAGTAATTACTAATAAATAATGATCAGGGTAGAAACTAACGTTTCCCTACCACTGTTAATTTGGGCCGACTCTGGTTGGTTTGGGCGATGGAAACAATGACAATTATAATACATAAGCTGAGACAGTGGTCGGGGCAATGAAAGCATTCATCCATAATCACACTAACAATCTTAAAATCGCAGTTTAGCTTGTTGAAAAAATCAGTAGAGTTGGCTGGACTGAAAAAAGACTTAATAGTCTTTAAAGCAGTCTAGGGGAAAGGGGGGGGGGGGGGGCTTTCATTGGATCTGCAACATGAGGAGACAGGAGTTATGCGGTATTCTGTCTGCCCTGTAAAGAGAAACAGTAATAATTCCTTCCAAGCCACTTACCTTGGCGAGCACGCTCTTGTCCTTGATGACGTACTCGTAGGTGGTAAGCAGCACGTTGAACTTGGTCATGCGCATCTGGTTCTGCACGAGGCGGCGCCCCTGGGGGCTGCCCTTGTACGACACCACCACCACGGACGGGGCCCACTTATCGAACTCCAACACCCAGTTGGAGAGGGTGCTGCAACAAACAAAGGTAGAATACAAACTCTGTTGGCTAGTGTACAAAGTCATGCATGATGCAACAAGAGCTGTGCATTCCAGATGAACTAGCTGAAAGACGTCTCACACTTGGATCAGCTACATCTAGAGCTATAGGCAACTGGGAAGGAAGTTTTGTCCAAGTTTTGGTACCAACCCTTATGTATGGTAGTGAAGCGTTGTGTTGGAAAAAGGATGAAAGTAGACTGAATGCTGTTGAAATGCGATCTATGTGTGTAAAAAGACTATGTATGATAGGTGTACAAATGTCAAAATTAGAGCAGAGTGCAAGGCTGAGATAAGCATTATCCACAAAATATTAAGAAAGGTCTTTTTACAGATGGTATGGTCATGTAGAGCGAATGGATGATGAAAGAACGGCTAAAAAAAATATTAAATGCAACTGTGCCTGGATGTAGAAAAACGAGGAAGGCCGAGAAAGACATGGCATGATCAAGTAAAAACAAGTGCTTGAAAGTGGGCATGTAAGAAGTCGGAGTAATGGACGTGCGTGCATGAGAAGATGTATGAATGTGGAGGAAGGTGGAGAAGTGTGCCAGGACAGAGTGACTATCCTCTCTGCCTACCCCTTCGGGATAAAATGGCGTGATGGTTAGTTAGTTAAGTGAATAGTTACCTGAGCGGCACGATGATCAGGAAGGGCCCGTTGTTCTTCTTCTTCTCCATGAGCGTGGTGACCAGCGCGATGGTCTGGATGGTCTTGCCGAGCCCCATCTCGTCGGCCAGGATCCCGTTCAGGTTGTTGTTGAACAGCGACACCAGCCACTCCAGGCCCTGCACCAGACACACACACACGTTTACATCCCAACACGGGCAACAATGGAGTAACACAACTCCTAGTACAACTAGTACAACTTTACATCAATGTGTAACTTTTGGAATCCAAAAATATGGATAATATAATGACTCCAAATATGATGTAGATTCACTGGTTTCCCGCTTGTACATCGAGTTTTGTAACACAATATATTAAGTACTAGAACATTAACCAATACCAACTAACTTGTACATCGGGATTGATATAGACCAATAATTATTAGTGTGAATATATATTCGAAGGCATTTCAGCTGGCTAGGCCATATACTACACGTATGCCTCCCAAGAGCCTTAACCACGCTTGTCTATTTTACAAGGCATCACGTCCTGGACGTCCACTGCTGACAATCTGCCGGCAGCTATTGTTTTTATTTTTCTTAAAATATCCTTTGGTTGATTCTTTTAGCCGTTCTTTCGTCATCCATTCCACATTTATTTATTTTAATTTAATTTATTTACGGAAAAATCCATTTTTAAAATACAGAGTTAAGCATAAAAGGGATAACAAGCAGTAAAAATAAGTGACAGAACATTAAATTGGTGAAGCTAAGACAGTGAGAATAAATGTGGACACACTCAAGACAGGATCGGGTCTACTTCAGCGAATGTTTAAATCTGATAGACTTAACACCGAAGAAGTCCAGATCCCGTCTTGAGTTTACAATACGACACAATCGAGACAATGGGGCATGAAAACCATAGTTAGTTTTGTGGTGACTAAGGAACACACGTCATTATTTCTCAACCTACGGACTGGAATACAGAAAGAAAGTCACTTAAGTCAGTAAAGATGGTGCATCTAACATGACCTAACCATCGTAAGAGATCTTAGTCAATAATGCTTATCTCAGCCTTGCATTCTGCTCTAATTTCGACATTAGTACATACATAGTTTTACCACACATAGATCACATTTTAACTGCATTCAGTCTACTTTCGTCCTTCTTTCTCCAACTCCATACTTGGCTTCAAATAATTGAGGGTTTGTACCAGAACTCCATTATGAACTGCAAGTTTAGCCTCTTCTGATAAAGAACTTATTAGCTTACGACCCGACTTTAAGGCACCATTAACTAACCCTCCTTTCAACGTCCTTCTCCGGTGAAATAAAATAAATATAAGTAAGTAATAAAGCTCGATAGAGCCTTATTTACACCAATAAAGATTAATTGCCAAAAATGCTTAACAATCTTCTCAACAGATGTCACCAGAGAGAAAAAATGTTGAAAATTGACAAAAAACAAACTCAAATGTGGAAAGTTCTGTACAAATTCAATATATATAGTAACTAACTAACCATCACGCCATTTCCCCGTAGGGGTAGGCAGAGAGGAAAGAACGCCATACCACTCTGTCCTGACAGACTTCTTTTGCTTCCTCTACATTAATACATCTTCTCATGCACATACGCTGATTATTCCAACTTTTCACATGACCACTTTCAAGTACTTGACGTACTTGGTCAAGCCATGTCTTTCTCGGCCTTCCGCGGCTTCTACATCCAGGCACACTTGCATTTAAACTTCTTTTAGCCCTTCTTTCATCACTCATTCGCTCCACATGACCAAACCATCGTAAAAGCCCTTTCTTAATTTTGTCGATAGTGCTTATCTCAGCCTTGCACTCTGCTCTAATTTCGACATTTGAACACCTATCATACATAGTCTTTACCACACATTCGCCTGAGAGATCGCATTTCAGCAGCATTCAGTCTACTTTCATCCTTCTTTTTCCAACACCACGCTTCACTACCATACATAAGGGTTGTTACCAGAACTTCATTGTGTACTGCCAATTTTGATTCTTTCGATAAGTTCTTATTTGTAGTTTCAAAAATTTGTCATATATGGTTATCAGATGATGGGCGGAATGGGGAATGTTGTAGTACACCAAGTGGCCACTTAACCCAGCCAATGACAGGTCATAAGCCCTGTAAACGCCTAGATAATCCACATTCGTTTCCAGAGGTTCTCTGTCTCTGTTGGGATATTAATAATATCTAAATATAATATATTGTAATAGGGTGCCAGAAATACTGTGGCAGTGATAGCGTCACCTTGATCTGGTACTCCTTGAGTTGACCGTTGACCATGATGGACGCCTGCTCCGTGATCATCTCGTGCACCGTTTGAGCAATGCTGAAGGGGAAAATTATTTCATACATTTACACAGTGTTACTGAATCGGTTAGGTCGATCCATATTGTGTGCACCTTCCAATAAGAATTTCAAACAAGTGACGTTCCATACTTGAAAAATACGCCGCTGAGTTACCCACAATGTCACTCACTACGTCATCACTAGGAATCTACATCATACTTTAAATTGCCGAGGTGCTGGAGTGTTTAGACCAGTGTTTCTTAATTGGGGCGCCGGCGCCCCTTGGTGGTCGTTTTGGAGGTCTGGGGGGGCGTTTTTTAAATTTTTAACATTTAGGGGGCGCTGCAGAAGGTCGAGTGGGCATTGTATCAATATAGAAAAAAAGCTTATATACGAGCTATGCACACTGATACACTTTCTTAAGGCGCTTTGATTTTTCAAGTTCTGTAAATAACTACACGTAAACTACACTTTCACAAAAATTTTTAACTGAGGCATAATACTCAATATCATGGTTTTTTCTACCACCGTTTTTTAGTTATTCGTAGAAAATGAGAAAAAAAAGAGTTTCGTTATTAAAACACTTTTTTAAAAAATGTGACACTTTTTTACGTATGTGTTCATTTTTTTGAGTAGGAAATCCATTGCATAAAATACATACAGGTATGTGCCTACATAAAAAAGAAAATAAATTAAATTTTTTTTTGGGGGGGGGCTGTTGAATAATGTTACCGTGGAAAAGGGGGCGATTCTTTCAATAGGGATAAGAAACATTGGTTTAGAGGGTGGAATTTGATAAGTGGTGTTATGAAATCAACCCTAGGAAGCGTATATTTTTAGAAGATTTGTATTGAAACGCCCCTTCTCTGTGAATTCTTATTCGAAGGTGTGCACACCATTTTTCTATGTTCAGTCAACTTGACAAGCTTAAATGAATGCCAACTTTGAAAGACTAAAGAAAATTTTAAAAGAATACAAAAAATAGTTGGGAAAGAGTTTTATTAACATTTTTTTTTTCCTGTAATTTTTCTGGGCGCAGTCAAGAAATTATCGTAGAGTTCTAATACTCAACATAATCTACGTCATTTTTTATTTTATGTATTAAAAATTATTTCCCCTCTTCTTCTTCCGGTATAAAGAAAACCAATATCTTGTAGGATTTTTTTTATTAACTATCTTGTTTACATTATCTGTTATTTTTCCATTCTTAGATGACTTTATTTTTTCTTTTTGCCACGTGCACACTGTTTGACTTTCACAGTTTACCCACAAACAAGCTATGCCTTGGTGGGATTTTTGTTTATTTTTTTTATGTATATGTGATTTTATTGTATGTCTTTGTAAACAAAAAATGCCGTGATTATGGGTTTTGCCCATCTCTCAGTCCTGGAACATGGACACTGCAATAAATTTTTACCAGTATTTTGACCAAACACCGATAAATTTTTTCAGTGTTGTAATACCACCAACAAATGATTACATTCTATTTGCTTTGTTTTTTGGAATTATCCGTGTTTCACCCTGAAGATGGCGCTTGGACAACACAGATAATCCCAAAAAACAGAGCAAATAAAATCAACAACGACGGTGAAAATCTAAATTATACATCTGTGGGTCTCACCTATAGTAGGTCTGCTCTTCCGTCTTGTACTCGTCGTCCTCCACCTTGGCCTTCTTGATCACCTCATTGGCCCGGTCCTCCTCCGACTTGGACCGCTTCTTCCCTGCAACCGTCACCCACACGTTACTGTCCGCCCACCCCACACAACACCAACTCCCAACTCACCCTGTGTGCGGCGTCCCACTATTACGTTCTACTACCCTCGGTATCTATACGGTTATCAGCTGATGGGCGGAATGGGGAATGTTGTAATACATCAATTCGCCACTTAACCCAGCCGATGACGGGTCATAAGCCCTGTAAACGTCAAGATAATCAACATTCGTTTCCAGAGTTTCTCTGTTTCTGTTGGGCTATCAATAATATCAGATATTAGCCCAGCATGGGTATGATCCAGTAATTTGTCTACAAGTATCTATACACATTCAAAATGTTGGAATGCCTTGTAATAATTATCAGACAAAGCCAAAGCTAGTCAGAAATGATACCTGCCTACCTAGTAGTGCCTACCTGGTAGTGGTAGTACCTGGCTGGAGGGAGGAGTGGAAGAGACAAGACAGTGATGGTTAGACGGTGGTAAGAGCAAGAGTATGGCAAGGGGGGTTTTACTTTTCCTAGTACCTTCGTCCGCGCTGTCCTCGTCTGCCTGGCTGTCCTCGTCGCCCGACTCCTCGCTGTCGGAGAGCACCTCCCAGCCGGGGTGGCTCTCCAGCCACTCCTTCACCTGCGACAGCAGCGGCGCCTCCTCACCCTTCAGGACCTGGCCAACAACACTCCCGGGTACTGAACGCTCACAATGCTGACCCAATACTCACATAACACACTCCATACTCCATACTTCATCAAGTTTCCCATACATCCATCACAATTTAACATTAGAGCAATAATTTTTTCACACATTTTAGATATCGACCAGATGCGTGTTTTCATCGTCTTATTTTTTTGATATTTTATTTGTTAAAGGAGATAAATAAATTATTAAAAATAAGACGATACAAACACGCATCAAGTTGATATCTAAAATATGTTAAAAAAACATAGCTATAATGTTAAATTCCAGGGAGAAAATCGAGGAATATGTTAGTATGCTCGTAAGCCCGCTATATACGGGACAGTTTACTACACAGTTGTCTGTGCAGTCTAAAACTGCATGAAAAACTGTGTGCTAGTGTCAGATTTAAGCTGACATGACAGTCAATGTTTTTTATGTAAACGTTTAAGTAGACATTGGTTTATTGTATGCTTTTAAATACGTAAAAAACCAATAACATATTTACATTATTAGCTAAATATACAATTTCCTGAGAGCAAACATACGATAATAACTTACAATCGCGTTTCAAAAATACACATATTTAGCGTGTCTTTTGACAGACTGCACACTTTTCTGAACAAGAAACTGTGTAGTTTTCTGAACAAGAAACTGTCCCATATAAAGCGGGCATTAAGGACATTGACAAGCTAGAAACAGTAGTGACATTTGACTAAGATACCGCATGCTCTGATTAGAATGTCTACAGCTAATTGAAAGAAGAAGAGGAATCAAAATTATCTTTTTTCAACATACATAATTTGGAATATTAAACCAAACAAGAAATTTTCATCAGAGACTATGATTGATTGAACATAAATGAAGATCGTCCACTTTTGGTGCCATGCTTTCCTCAAGTCACATTATTCCAATCAGTGAATTGATCATTTTATTCTTGTGTCCACATATAATTTTTAAATAGTGTAAAATACATTGCAAATTCATATAAATCTGCTAACGATACAAAAATATATATTAGATCGATGCAACTTGACTTACTGGACAAAAATACCAGCTTATAGCTATGAGTAAGCTATATACAGGGTGTAACAAAACTCCAGGTACAAGCGGGAAACTAGTGAATCTATTTGGAATCGATTTTGTAGAATTTATATTTTTTATTTGACTTATAGTTTTTGAGAAAATTTAATACGAATTTTTTTTCTATATTTTTTGCAAATTGTTATCAAATATCATTTATTTAGTCAAATTAATACTATCCATAAAGAAAACGAAATGAAAAAACTGCATTTTAATAAAGATTTGTGCAATTTTACTTAATCTAAAAAAAAAAAATCAAATTCACATTGGACTCATGAACTAGATTGCCCAGTTTTGTCTCATCCTGTATAAGCCTGCCCGGCCTATTCCTAGCACTAGTAATGTTTCCTGGTGTGGTACCTCTCCAGTTTTGGGGTCCGTCACCGTGACCCGCGAGTCGGAGGCCTGCGAGCTGTCCCCCGGCCTCCAGGTCGCCGCCCTCCAGCATCTTCCTCTTCTTGTTTTTCTGCAACATGAACTATATTTTGTCACAATAATTGTATATAACCAAAATTTGTAACAACTATTAAATACGTCATTAATTTTTCAGGTTTGAGAACTTGTGCTGAGAATTATTGTACTATTAACTCAATGTTTGTAGCACTCACTTTGTAGTTTTCTATAATTGATATATTGTTTAATTCTAATAGTTGTTTAATTATGAAATTAAACAACTATTGTTTTAAACTGCTTTTTTATTTTTTAACACCCCAACCGGTTTCGGAGACACTACTCCTTCATCAGGGCTTTGTATAATAATAATTTAAAATTAAGTAATAAGTCGCTAACTAAAAATGTTGAAGTAGTATTTCTGTAAATAACATTGGATAGTTTGAATATTTAAGCGTTTTAAAAAAAACTAAAAAAAAAAATTGTTTGAAAGAAGAATTAGTTCAACGTCTGTTCTCATAAATCTGGTCAACTTTGTATTTATAAGTGTCTACATCCCAATGCACCGATCATGTGTTTCTCCCCCCCCGACTTCACTCCCCTCTCCACCCCTTATCCCAGTACCTGGTCAACCACTTCAACATTTTTAGTTAGCGACTTGTTACTTAATTTTAAATTATTATTATACAAAACCCTGATGAAGAAGTAGTGTCTCCGAAACCGGTTGGCGTGTTAAAAAATAAAAAAGTACAATTTGACATCTCAACAGAGACGAGAAATTTGGAAAGGAATATGGATATCTAGGCGTTTACAGGGCTTATGACCTGTCATTGGCTGGGTTAAGTGGCCACTTGATGTATTACAACATTCCCCATTTCACCTAGTATTTGATATTCATATCCGCCAATATACAGTAAATGGCGCGACGCTTCACATGTGATCCCTCTGTCATCCATTGAGAAAATTGCTAAGCATTTTAGCAGAAACCTTTATGATTTTATTAGCCCGTAATGGGTGAAATCCAGTTTTTGCCTACAAGTATTTGGACACACTCAAAATGTTGTTAATAAAAAAGTAGTTTAAAACAAAAGTTGTTTAATTTCATAATTATTATACTACTTTAAAGCGCACCGTGGCTTCAAAGGAGTTTATTCCTGAGATAGCAAACAGGAAGCAGGGAGACTCACCTTTTTTCTCTTCTCCTCCTCCACCTGCTTCTTCTTCTGCTCGAACTTGTGCTGCTTCACCATCTCCGTCAGGTTGGAGATGTACTCGTCCGTCTGCGAGAGCAGGAACGCCAGGCGCTTGTCCTTCTTCTGGTCGATCAGCTTGCGGTAGCCCTCCTCGTCCTCCGCCATGAGCCTGCCGACATCCCATCATGCCCAATGTTATCAGCCATTCAACACAACAATGCAAAGTAGGCACTGGATTTATTTACATGACCATCAAACCTACCCTGCTGACTTTGAGCAGAATTATTATCGATTGACATGCTTTGACCAATCGAAATAAAGAACTGAATTATTCAAAAATTGATTAAAAATAAATTAAATATCAGATATTATTGATATCCCAACAGAGACAGAGAAACTCTGGAAACGAATGTGGGTTATCTAGGCGTTTACAGGGCTTATGACCTGTCATTGGCTGGGTTATGTGGCCACTTGATGTACTACAACATTCCCCATTCCGCCTATCATCTGACAACCATAAAGAGAGACATCTTCAGGCGTCTACTAGTAAGTAATAACGCTCGATAGAGCCTTACCTACACCAATAAAGTTAGATTGCCAAAAATGCTTAACCATCTTTTCAACAGATGTCACTAGAGAGAAAAAATATTAAAAACTGTCAAAAAACCTACTCAAATGTGGATACTTCTGTACAAACTCAACATAATATATAGAAGTTTCGAAAATTTGTCATATATCGTTGTCAGATGATAGGCGGAATGGGGAATGTTGCAGTACATCAAGTGGCCACTTAACTCAGCCAAATGACAGGTCATAAGCCCTGTAAACGCCTAGATAACACACATTCGTTTCCAGAGTTTCTCTGTCTCTGTTGGGATATCAATAATATCTGATATCAGCCCAGCATGGGTATAATCCAGTAAGTTGTCCAGTAAAGTATTTGTATTCATTTAAAAAAATGTTGTTTACTAAAATATCAGTTTGAATTTCGCGTGACCTTGACTTTTTGCGGCAAACTACGCAGTTTATTATCAAAAACCTTAGTTTTATAATAACTATTGGATATTTTAAACTATTTATGTGATAAATTACAGATCTTTGTTGAAAAAAGTGCAGTTTTGTGACGTGGCATTAATATTATTTCGACTTTTCAAACATTCATGACAGAATGACAGCTGGCACTTTGCAAATGTGACGTTATTGTTAAATAAACACATTATTTTGTGACAATAAGCAGGTAAATATCGAGTTTATACATCTATCCACCAATAATTGCAAGCCATCCGGGATTATTTTTAGTTTTCACATGAAAAGTTTGACATCTGCAAGGTAATTGTGCACACGGGTGGTGAGACAGGTGTAACTAGGGCGACATGAGAGTCTTGTCTCGGTGTGTGTGGTGTGTGGTGTGTGTGCATGTGTGTAGCGCGCGCTCACCTCCTCATCCTCTCCTTCTCGATCCTCTCCTGCTCCTTCTTCTGTTCCCGCTCCGCGTTGGCGTGGTACGTCATGACCCACTTGTTGAGTCGCCCCATCCTGGCCACGTTGTTGCGGTGGAACTCCTTGAAGTCCTTGGCTGCAAGACACAATGTTTGTGGAATCATTTCACTATCGTATTGTCAGCAAAAAGGAGAAAAAGTTACCGAGCGAATAAATATCATTTTCCATTGCACATATTACGTCGCTTGCTAACTTCTTCCTTCCACCGTGGATTTCATCACGATAATTTATTTTCACTAATCGGTAGGTCACAATTATTTATACAGGGTGTAACAAAACTCGATGTACAAGCGGGAAAACAATGAATCTACATCATATTTGGAGACGATTTTGTAATATGACTTTTTAATCTGAACTTTTAAAAAAAAAAAAAAAAAATTGGCATGGCAGATTAAGTAAAATTGTTCAAATTCTTATTAAAACAAGTTTTTTAATGTTGTTTTCTTCATGGATAGTATTAATTTGACTACATACATGATATTTAATAACAATTTGCAAAAAAAATCGTAAAAAAAACTTCACACTCAATTTCTCATAAACTAAGGGTCAAATCGAAAAATTTTACTCTACAAAATTGATTTCAAATATGATGTAGATTCACTGGTTTCCCGCTTGTACATCGAGTTTTGTTACACCCTGTATAGACAAGTAGATATCGGATAATACTATGCAACAGTCTCGAAATAACGGCCCGGAGGCGACAGGAGACGACGTTTTATAGCTGGGGAGAAATCGCTAGAACATTCCAGACACAATCTAGTTCCTTTTTACAAGGTTCTGGGACCTTTCTCCTCATATTGAATATTGTGGCGCCCACTGACCGTGTTGGAGCACGCTCTGCAGGAACTCCTGGTGCTTCTGCCTCCTCTTCCTCTCGGCCTCCAGCTTCTGCTGCTTCTCCAGCTTCTCGGTGGCGCGCGCCTCGCGCAGCCCCTGCCGCTTGGTCCGCTTGTACGCCTTGATGTTCACGGCCGTCTCCAGCGTCGTGTCGCGGCGCGTCGCCGCCACGATCTGAGCGCAGGTGCCAAATGTTCATTTAAATTCTTTTTCAACGAGACATTAAGAAGTATATAAAATATAAAAACTGACGGTAAGACTTTCAGTCTTTAAAACAGTTTCAGGTTTATTATCGATTGTTTCAATTAAATAGTCCTGGACAGGATTACCAATGTATGTCAGTGCAAGTCATATAAACTCCCTTGTATTGGAAGTTCTCCGTCCTTTCGACTACTTGGCCAGACAAAGTCAGGGGGTTTTTTTGAATTTAGGCACGAGATAAATATTTATTTTTTATTTTTATATCCCTACAGAAATGAAATAGATTTTTTTTCATATTCAGGAATATGAATATTCGAGCGTTTACAGGGCTTATGACCTGTCGTTGGCTGGGTTAAGTGGCCAATTTATGTAGGTACTACAACATTCCCCATTCCGCTTATTAGCGAATATCCACACCAGGTAACATTTTTGATTTTGTATATATGCTACGAATCAAGAATCATCCACCAGCGAGTTGAAATGACAGGTCATAAGCCCTGTAAACGCTCGAATATCCATATTCCTGAATTTGAAAAAATTCTACTTCATCTCTATAGGGATATAAAAATAAAATATATACCTACTCCCGTCTTAGGATCAATCCAGATTTATATTATTTTTTATTTTATTTTTAGACAGTATTTGAACACCCAACACGACCCAAAATGTTAGATAAATATTTGATTTGCTAAAGGATTCTCGGCATCCCTGACATCCATGGAACGTACCTCGCTCCTGAGCTGGCGCTGGAAGTTGAGCACGCGCAGGGCGCGCAGCTCGATCTGCGCCTGCAGCCGCAGGTCCTCGTGCATGGTGGTGGGCAGGCTGCCGAGGATCTCCATCCGCTGGGCGATGCGGGCCGCGACTCTGAAACCAACGTCAACACAGTCACAGTGTCCTATTTCTTCTTCTCCTTTTAAAGGTTGTTCCAACCCACCGAGAGAAAATACTGTTAACGCTCGCATCGTAAATCCTTTTAGCCGTACTTCCATCGTTCATTCGCTCCACATGACCAAACCATCTTAAAAGACCTTTCTTAATTTAGTGGATAATGCTATCAATCCACTTTCGTCCTTTCTTTTCCAACTCCATGCTTCCCTTCCGTACATTAGGGCTGGTAAGATAACCTACCTGTTCTCCCTCTCGTTGAGCACCTGTATGGGGTCGATGCCGGTGGGGCGCGGCAGCGTGGTGAGCTTGTTCTGCTTGGGCTGCGCGGGCTGCGGGGGGCCCGCGGGGCGCGGCGCGGCGGCTGCGGGAGCCGCCCCGCCAGGGGCCGCTGGCCCGCCCGGGGGCGCCGGCCCGCGCGGGCTCGAGGGGTACCCGGACGCTGGGCCCAGCGGCTGGAAAAAAAATCATCGTTCACATTCGACTCCAGATATGATGTAGATTCACCAATTTTTGCGTTGTACGAGTTTTGTTACTCCATTTATAAGTAAACTCAATAGTTTTTTAAGACGGAAAGCTGTATATAAAATAGACGATGAGAAGTAAAACGAGAGACCAGTTTGTGATGGTGGCCCTTACCGTGTGTGGCGAGTGGGGGCGTAGGGTGCGTGGGCGGCGCCATCTGGCCGGCCGTGGGCAGCGGCACGCGCTGGGCTGCCCCCCCGCCCGGCCGCGCCCCCGGGCCCTCCTGCGGGGACATCTTACCCGGGGCTGCAACGGAAACAATACAACAGTTACTACTAACAACTAACAAAGAGGAACTATATCTCACTGTAAATTTAGGCCAGCTCCTTGAGCAGGTTGGGGTGAATGTGTTTAAACCCCGCTATATATGGGACAGTTTACTACACAGTTTCCTGTGCAGTCTGAAAACTGTCCCGTATAAAGCTAAAACTGTGTGCTAGTGTCAGATTCTCACTGTGCGCTAATTCCATACATTTTTTCACACAGTTTCGGGGTGCGCATCACCCGCAGCGATTACGACAGAGTATAATACGTACTATAATATTCAATAGTATCGGTAATATTACAAATAAACTTTGGTAAACTTTTATGATAGCGAATAATATTCGCTATCATAAAATATCATGAATATAATGTAATAAATAATATGAACTAAAATCCTAGATCGAAATTCAAAATATCGAATAACGACTATTTGACAGATGAGTAATGTTGCCAAATTGTAAAATCGGTAGAAGTTCCTAAAGTTATTCATAATATGTTTAATTTTTTCTGCGCTTATAATTGCATAAAATGAATGCTTTAAAATTAAAATGACTCCAAAATCGATAAATCGGTTGTACAGTTTCAGTAGATTCGATAAATCTCCACAAAATCGATAGATCTGCAAAAAATCGATAAGATAGGCGACGATAGAGATTATTAGTATGGCAACATTTATAGCAGTCCGACTGTGTCTACTGTTTGTTTAGATGGGTCCGACTGTCGCGTTCTGCGCATGCCTACAGACAGTAAACTGCGCCGTGTAAAGATAAAATTTACACCGCGCAGTTTTTATTGGTCAGAAAACAGTACAAGAAACTGCACAGTAAACTGTCCCGTATAAAGTGGTCTTAAGACAGTCTTATAGCCAAGACAGTGATAGGGGCAATGAAAGCATTTGGTCGTGCACAAAGAGCTCTCTTTTTCTGGCAAATGCGGCGGTAAGAAGGGAGAACTCACGGTGCTGCTGCTGGTGGTGCGCGGCGGGGGGCGGCGTGGGGGCGGCTGCGCGGGCGGCGCCTCGCCCTGCCGCACCTTGCCCTGGGCCGCCATGGAGGTGCCCACGCTGAGCGGCTGGTTGCGCGCCAGCTGCCGGTACGCCAGAATCTGCGCCCTGGAAACATTCACAACAATCACAATCTATACAACTCCTTCAATATGATATGCTGGTGAGTGGCGCCCGATATAGTATTGCAAGCTGAGGGAGATTGCTAAACGTACCAACGGATGGACCAAACAAGGTATTGCGTACTTATGTTTATTTTATCAAGGAGGAAAAAATAATAATAATAATGATAATGAACAAAGCCTAGGCAGTGATTAATCTTAGTACAATTTGTTACCTCAGTTGCTGTAGCTGCAAGTTGTTGAAGGCGGAGGGCGGCTGGCCCGGCTTGGGTGCGTCCTGGGGGGCGGAGCGTGCCCGCAGCGCCATGAGCTGCGCGTACCGGGGGTCCTCCTGCAGCCCGCGTTCCTCCATGGAGTCGATGGCCCGCTGCAGCGCGTTCAGGTTGTCCTGGCCCGGCTGGGACATCATGGGCTGGCCGTGGCCCTGCCCTTGTCCCTGCATTGGTGGCCCCTGGCCCTGCATTGGTGGCCCCTGGCCCTGCATTGGTGGCCCCTGACCTTGCATTGGTGGCCCCTGACCCTGCATCGGTGGCCCCTGACCCTGCATTGGTGGACCCTGTCCTTGCATAGGCGGCCCTTGTCCTTGCATTGGTGGCCCTTGACCCTGCATCGGTGGCCCTTGACCCTGCATTGGTGGCCCCTGTCCTTGCATAGGTGGCCCCTGTCCTTGCATAGGTGGCCCTTGGCCCTGCATTTGTGGACCTTGGCCCTGCATTTGTGGACCTTGTCCTTGCATCCCTGGTGGACCTTGACCTTGCATCGGTGGGCCCTGACCTTGCCCAGGTGGTCCCTGTCCTTGCATAGGTGGTCCCTGTCCCTGCATCGGTGGTCCTTGACCTTGCATCGGTGGCCCTTGACCTTGCATTGGTGGCCCTTGACCCTGCATTGGTGGACCTTGGCCCTGCATCCCTGGTGGACCCTGACCTTGCATGGGCGGCCCACCTTGTCCTTGCATCGGAGGACTTTGTCCTTGCATTGGGGGACCCTGTCCCTGCATCGGTCCTTGGCCTTGCATTGGTGGACCACCTTGTCCTTGCATTGGCGGCCCTTGACCTAACATAGGCGGCCCCTGCCCCTGCATGGGTGGCCCCTGACCCTGCATAGGCGGTCCCTGACCCTGCATAGGCGGACCCTGTCCCTGCATAGGTGGCCCCTGACCTTGCATAGGTGGCCCTTGCCCCTGCATTGGCGGCCCTTGGCCTTGCATGTGCTGTCCCTGTCCAGACATCTGACCCTGGCCCTGCATCTGCTGGTGCATGGGCGCCCCCTGGTGCATGGGCGGCAGCTGGCCGTGGTTGGGCATGCCGTGGCCGTGCGGCGGCCCGTGCCCGTGCCCCATGGGCGGGTGGCCGGGGTGCGGCCCCTGGGGGTGGCCCTGAGGGTGGCCGGGCGGCCCCTGTGGATGGCCGGGCGGCCCCTGCCCGTGGGAAGGCGGCCCCTGCCCGTGGGAGTGCGGCCCCTGGGGGTGGCCAGGAGGCCCTTGTCCATGGGAGGGAGGCCCCTGCATGTGCCCGGGAGGCCCCTGGCCCTGCATCATGGGAGGAGGGCCGCCCTGGCCTCCGGGAGGGCCCTGAAATAACGAATTATTTATGTGAATACCCGAAAGCTGGGCCAAGATTATCTACATCACAGTTGTGACGCGTACATGATGGCCATCAGATTTTACCAATAAAACTGAAATCTATACCATAATGATAAGTTGGTAATCTAGGCTCTGATGAGTATCCGAGTTAAGATTTATTTACGAGTCTAGTATCACATAAAGATACATTGAGATATTTTATATGGTACCTTGGACTGGCGCTGGAGCGTAAAGTAACTCAATGTTTATTTGTAGAGCACCATAACATTCTACCTCAATCATAATCGGCTAGGTTAGGTTATAAATTCCGAATCACGCATTGAAATGCGTTTCTAGACGCGAGGCAATTACATAAATATGCACCATGACAACATTAGTTTATTCTTACTTATTTATTATTGCTTAAATTATGAATACATGAGATATGGGATAATCGTGATACAAACGGATACTTGTACAAATTGGCGGTTTCATACCTGGCCTGGAGGCATGTGTCCCATCGGGTGCTGAGAGTACCCGTGCGGGGGCCCTCCCGGCATGGGGTGCTGCGCTCCCCCGGCCCCCATGGGCTGGTGGCCCATCATCTGGTGCGGCGGAGGCCCGTTCATGTGCTGCGGCGGCTGGCTGTACGGGCTGTGCGGGGACTGCGGCGGCGCCGGGCTCTGGATCGGGGGCACCATCGGGCTCGGCGCCTGCGGCGGCGGCATCGGACTGCTCTGGGGCGAAGGACTCGCCATTTTACGATCTAAAAAAACACCCCCCCCTTTAACTCAAAACAGGGAATTTAAACCCCAAACCGTGACGGTTCAAAATGTCGTGACAGCAAAAATGGCGAATGGCGCATAACTTCACAAAAAACACAGGCAATGTAATCACATTTTGACACAAAAATCATCAATATTGTATCGAAATACAGTGTGTTATCACATTTAGGTGACAACTGCATCCATATAGCCGTATTTTTTAAAATTATGGTGAATGAACGCACTTCCAGACACTTTTATTCGCGACGCGTTTGTAAACCGATCCGAAGTTAGCCTAAGTTAGGAAGTTAGCTGCAGTTCGCAGTTATTGCTCTATGGCCTTCAAGAAAGTGTTTTATCTTAAGCGGCCTACAAACATGGCCGCTACCACGCCATCGCTGGTGATGGGAGTAGATTTAAAAAGAGTTTTACTGCTTAATAACAGTGTGATAGAAAGAGATGGCTAGATTAGTGGGAAGCCAGCGCTGGCGAGCGACGCCCAAGTGTATTGCGGCCGTTGCGGCCTTTGGATCCTTTCTCGGGACGACGCGACCATAGAATATGGACCATATGGACGCGACGCGCGACTGGACATCACTAATAATTAAATAATTTGTCATAATTTTTTTCATTGGCGGGAAATATTTTGATGTTTGGTATTTTCATTTTACTCTGATTTTACACCTTGTATTTATAATTTATAAAATCTGTGTTTTACTCTTTCAGAAAAGTTTAGCAGAGGTGGCAAACAATTTTTGTATTAACATTTCAAACTCATTTGCTAAGTCTAAGAAGAAAATGTCTAATACCGAACATACAATGGATTATCCTTGTCAAGTTGAATCCGGGTTGCAGCTTCTTGCAAGGCTCAACACTCGCCAAGTCTTTCCTTTGTACATCCGGAAATATTTCAAAACGGCCCAAAATACAACGAAGTAATTGAAATGATTTTCGATGTAAACACACATTACTGGGCAGTGCTTTGCGAAATATTATCAAACGTATTGTTACCACAAGATCTAGGTGGCAAGAATGCTGGAGCTATTTTACTAGTTACCGATGGACATTTTGATTTAATTCAATTGGTTGCGACGTTGAATGTAGTCATCAAACAAAGAGACACTCCTCAGCACATTTCAGCGGAAGAAAATGAAAATGCTCTTAGAACGCAAAATAGATAAATATTTGGAAAATCTTCATATTTTACATGTATACGATTCGCCGCAATTAAATATTACAGTTCAAAGTTTAGAAAATATCCTTTCCGAAAACGAGAACATATCTTTGGTGATTATAGACACTATCTCAGCATTTTACTGGGCCGACAGAATGGCTAGTTCTGCCATGTCCAAAATGGACACCTATGTAAAAAAAATACTTAAACCTTTACAAATGGCCACCAAAGAGTACAAATCTGTAATTCTTTACACAAAGCCATCTTATTTTGTGTCTAAAGGGTCGGCTATGTTTGAAAATCTGGAAAATTGTGTTGAAATATCCGAGCATCGAAAGAAATTAATTACAGAATTTCCCTCACTGTTTCAGACCTTTTGAAAAGTGAAAACGAGACCAATGAAAGCAGGGATGTTGTAACTGTTAGTGTTACCGACAGCAAATGCACCATCTTAAAGAATTTTGTTATTGCCGATTTAGAAATAAATTGGATCTAACAAACGCACCTGGATTTAACTAATAAATATTATTTTCATGAAATATTTCTTTTTTGTTGTAAAACAAGATATCAAGATAAGTGTCTTACAGTAATTTTAGAAATGCCATACGGTATTCCGCACAATCTGAAGAAATAAATATTTAGAATTTAATTCCTAATGCCAACTCCTGACGCCTGTAAAATAGGTAAGCACGGCGGCGGCTCTCGGGAGGCATACGTAGCCAGCCGAAACGACTTTAGTAGTAGTAGACAGTAGATAAGGTTTTCTGTCTCTATTGCGTCATCGCTGTGTTCCTTACAAAGGTTCAGGTTCTCGGCGTCCTATACGTCCACTGTTGACAATTGGTCGGCAGTTTGCGTCAGAGCTGCGGTACATGGACCTGACTCGGGAGGATGCTTGGCTTGGAGGCAGTTTGTGGAATCCACATAGGGAGCGGATATGGTGTGATGATGATGAATACTAACTCATTTCTTGGGAGGAATGTTCCTGGAATTTCGTGGAATATTCAGCCCTTCTGAAATGACGCTTGGACTCCGAGAGCCAGTTTAGGGTATAGTTCAGTGAACCGTGATTGTATTTATTTTAGTAAAAATGATAACAGGTGTTAAATTAGTAAGATGTATTTATTTAATGAGTTATTTAATTAAGTATAAAAAACATAAATAAATTAACTATAAAACCATATTGTAAGTTAAGCTAAACTATTATAATATCACAAAAGACAATCATATAATTTTTAAATAGCACTTCAATTTTATACATGAAACATTGATACAAAAGGCAAAATTAACTAAATTGTTAGGCTTATAAATACTAAGTTAAGTCAGGTTATGATTTTGGATTATTATGGGTGTGGGCTTTGTGTAGCCAAAGCAAAAACACGGCATATTAACCCGAAAAAACACAATCAGTATTCTGAAGGCCGTGAAAACTTACGAGCTTTAACTTGGTTAAGTCATTTAAATTAGTGCATCTTAAAAAATACGTAAAAACGAGACAAGATGTTTAGAATGGATTATGGATATCCATGCTTTTTCGACGCTTATGTCACTCGTTAATCTAAAACTGATATAATTTAGAATCAACTCGTGCAAATTTTAAATTATTTATTGGTCCATAATGAATAAGAAAGATATGTATGATAATGTACGTAAGTATCGAGTACCAACTAAATTAGTTCTCAAGTACCTTAAATAATTAACAAATATTGTGTCAAGTAACAATCCTAAGTTGAAACTAACGTAAATAGGGAGTGGCCAACTCATCAAACATTATTTTACACAATTCAAAAAGACAAAAACAACTTGAAAATCACAGCTGGGACAATCTTAAAATTAGTCACAGACAATATATTTTTAGACAAGAAATTGTGTAAGAATATTGTCATATCAAAACGACTCGTAAAGGTGAACTAAAATAAAATAACATCACTAGAATAGACAAGGATTTGATACATATTTTTTTACTGTATTCCAGAGTTTTTAACCTACATTTTCCATAACAGAGTTGCTGAGTAAACTACATGTGTAATGTACAAGGCTAAGTTATCAGGAATGATACAGTAATACTGTCGGTCGTCAGTAAGTTTTTTTAAGTTATTTTTTTTAAATTATGATTAAATAAAACGATGTTATGTGTTACTATTGGTTTATTCTATAGAAATAGAAATTACCTACACTACCTGGTTTTGGGAGTAAAGTTCTCCCATCGACACTAAATTAGAATACAGATATACAGAAAAATGAAATTGCAATACTTGAGAATCTAGACACATTGATAAATAGAAGTAATGGAAAAAATAGAAAAAACATCTTAGAACTGTGGTGATGGTAAAATACTAAGAAGGTATATAAAAAGTCTGATAATTAATTGCCTGTTAAGTGGTGGCAGTTGTTGTACTGAGGTAAGGGCAGGGGGGTTTTGAGAGGGGTTGAGGGCTAGGGAAGAGATTTGAGTAACAAACATAGTTAGAAGTGGAGATGATATACATATAATAATAATAATAAGTTTTTATTCCAAACCTTGAGGTGGTGAGTGCAAGCCTCCAAGGTTCATATAAAAGAATACACTTGTAAAACATAATAAGATAACATAATACAAAAATAACTTTAAAATAAGTGAACATAAAATGCCAAAGAAAATGAATAAAGTATCGTATTCTTTTAGGGTGGCTTCAGCATTAGAAGCCACCTTTTGTGTAAATTGGCGAGTGGATCCACCCTGCTGTGGCTTGTAGAAGGGAGTTTTTTGTCATCTTTAGGCGTTGCCACAGGCTCCAGATCTTTTGACGGAGGAGGGCCGGGAAGGAATTAACGCGTCCAGTGGTAAACATTCCCGATGCACTACAGTGCCTGGGTAGCCCAAAGAGTTGTCTGTATGCGTTGTTATAGACAACTCTCAGCTTGTTCCATGCAGCCTGAGTGTATCCGGTCCACAGCTCAGCAGTATACATCGATGTTAGGTACGATGTAAGGTTTGATTTTTTTTTCTTAGTTCAAGGTCTTACTTTGAACTTCATGATTCACGAGCAGCGGCGCATGATGAGTGAGGTGTATACAAATTGTAATAAAGTCTCTCTCGGTAAATTCAAGCCATCTTAAGTAAATAGTTAGGATTAAATATGTATCGTAATCCTGCCCCAATTTTTCAAAACTACTAAACTTATTCGTAAAATCATTAACCCCAAATACTGATGGATCCAGTAGTCCATGTGCTCTGTAGCTGCAAGATGACCTGGATTCTAGACTCTATCTGCTATCGGTAGAATTAGTATTCATTAGTATCGCGTTTTTAGTGAAATTGTTTGAATTTAATTTGTAAGTGGGTGAAGCTGAAATTCCAACCGTCCATGCGCTTTGTAGCTGCAAGACGAATTAGGGTTCAGTACTTCACATACATAT
Organism: Micrasema minimum; assembly: GCA_022494985.1. Lineage (NCBI taxonomy): Eukaryota > Metazoa > Arthropoda > Insecta > Trichoptera > Brachycentridae > Micrasema > Micrasema minimum. The sequence goes on along the minus strand of JAGVSP010000532.1, from coordinate 105,084 downwards.
AGATTTAGTATCATTTCTTAAATATTCGTTGTCTCAGATCCTTTATTCATAAATTGGGAAATGGAATTAACTAAGAATATCAAATGTACAGCGTCCTTGAGGTGATTTCTCACAAAAATGCCGCTTAATAAATTATCCAAATAATAATAATAAAATCAAAGTAAATAAACACTTAGAAAAATTCTAATACTTACAACGAAAACAGTCTTATAAATACTGAAGAAAAAAATTACTTATATTAGTAGAAATATTTGTAAAATATTACATTATCAATTTGAAAACTTATCAAAAGAAGCCATGTCGGTATTATTTATACTACAGTTAACTCCTTAATATATAAATAAAATATAAATCGTAAAGAGATTCATTTTTAAAATAATAATCAAAACACATCTTGATATTTGTCAATTCAATGGCAAACACCCAGCAGCCATCATCAGAGGTATATCATTATTAGTTTATTCTAGCGAGTTTCTACGATTGATTATTTATATTCACCTATCTACTAGACTTTTTGTGCTATTAAAGTCATAATAAGAATGATTAGTTTTGTAACAAGTCAAATGATGCATTATCATATTGTGCTGTTTCAAAACACTATAACATCTACATTGTATTGTCTTACATTAATCTGGGTTCAAATCAAATAAAATCCTAGATGAAAAATAATCACAATAAAGTAACTTAAGAATATTGTGCAGTTGAAACCAAGTTATTATTATTATTATAAGGTTTTTTTTATCACAAAACGCCTTTAAAGCTTAGCTGTTAGATACCTTCTTAAAACAGCTCAGAATTGACTACGCTAATACTAAATATCAATAATTTATATAGTATATACAACAAAGGCCGCTATCAATCATTTAAATGACTAAAAACATCAAGTACATCACACCAGCAATGATATGACTCGCGAATCCTAACTCAGACCATTTCTTCAGAGTGTGCGCGTATGAGTAGCCGGTCTCCTGAACTGCAAACGACGCTTCGAACATCACTCCCAGATACGCCAAGTGTAACACGGCCAACAGGGAGAAACCAAAGTTGATACCCAGCACCATTAACTCGCTACTCTTGTGGGTGTGAGCGCAAGATCGCCCGCACGGATTCACGAGGCAGCAAGCGCTCAAGATGGAGCTAACTTTGTTACGCATCTTATATTCTACGTATGATAATGTTCCGATACTCAATAATGCAGCAGACAGCTGGAAGTTTAGTCCGTGGAGCAAAGACGACACTGTGTAGGTAGCCAAGATGGCAGCCAGTCTTCCGTGTGGTTGGCACACCTTAAACACGTATGTCTTCAGCCACTGGTGCATAGGGACGTTCCAACACACCACTACTTGGACTAAGGACCGCGGGAGTTCTATATACCGCGGGCGGGTGACGCGGTAGCCCCACTCGCCGCCCTCACGCTCTCCGAATCCCGCGGCAACCATCGTAGCAGAGGAGAGAGTGGACACGAAGTAATGCGACATGCGGAAAGCCTGCGCATCGCGGTACGCCACGCCCCACCGAGGGCTGCCGTCGGGGATGTACCACGGCGCGAAACAATTAGACAAAAACAACGCTAGTAGTGATAGCACGGTGTTAAGTAATACACTCAGTAACCATTGTCGATTCAAGTATTTCCGCTCGAGTGACTCGTTGTATTTCTGGAAGGACACCCACGGGCCCAAGACGCAGCTCGCCGGGTTCATTATGTATCCCGCGTACGCTGCCGGGCTCGGCGCGTCCAGGGAAAACCCCTTGTCCAAATCTATGGCGACAGAAATCACTTTCATAGCGGCGATCATCTGTATCCCTCGTATCTGGTGCCACATCTTGGAGTTCACCACCAGGAACTCGGCCTCCAGCAGGAAACACATCACTAGAGCCGATGTTACTATCCCGCGCCGGTTCTTTATCACTAGAGTCAGTATCATCAGGAGAAAGTAGGATCCGATGGTGAGGCCGGCAGTCCACAAAAACGCGAATCCAACCGTGTTGTACAGCAGAAAAGAGCCCAACAACAACGATAAAATGTGCTTCACAAAGCTGGGCATCGATATGAACTGAATTAAGAACCTTAAAAACACATTTACTAATATTAAATCCTTCGCGAATCGCAATCCTTCAATTATGGTCGGCTCGGCGCACAGGCTCAAGTACGACGACTCGTTCTCCGCATAATATTCTTGATCGTCCATTGTGATTCGGGGATATGTTTGCAGCTCTATTTAAAGAACAACATTTATTCTTATCAGCCAAAATTATAATTCCTATTCAAAACAAACTGACATTTGACGTTTATGCGGAGCGCCATATTTCAAAACGAAGAAACAGTGCTGCCAGATCCGAGAGACGGCTTCTCCCACCCGGCGCTGCCAATTTTCCCACTTTCGGCCAGAAATTCCCGTTTTCTCTTAAAAGGCTTAAAAACGTTCATTTTGAAGAAAAAAAATGTTGTTTTTAGTCATTGTGTGTATGGGGAAGACTCAGGAGACATTAGTGGCCGTATAAAGTGCGTGAAAACGCAATAAAACACAGTCAGATGCTACGTTGCCAAGGTTGGTAGCATGTTCCGACGTTATTGGCTGGCGCCCAGGTTTGAAATATTAAAAACATAAAATAAACAAATAAAAGCCATGTATTTGGACGAAAAATGGCGAAATTCACATAAAATTTTGCCCACAAGTGCGAAAATTCCCGTTTTTTACCCTCTTTTTCGGAATCTTCCCGTTTTTCCCGTTTCTCAAAATTTGGTCCAAAAATTCCCGGAAAGTGGGAAAATTCCCTCTGTCTGGCAGCACTGCAAAGATATCATGGAAGAAATTACCAAATTAGCATAGAACTAACATTACTTTGTTCCGTTTTCGCATTGTGTTTACCTACTAAAATAATGAATCTGATTAAAATTAGGTACCTACCCTTTATTTTCTTGCCGTCTTTGCACTTGACGGATTTTAAAAAATTTTCTATGCACTTCATCGTAAATATTTGACATTAAATTTGCCTATTTGTCAAGTTTGTTATTTTATTTTGGATTTTCCTTGCGTTTTAGATATATTTGAAAGTATTTGTCAGTAGAATGATATACATTATGACCATTATAATCATTAATATTCCTCTTCCGGTAATTAAAATTCCACTAGTCTATTTTTAAAGAAATATGAAAGTTGAAGTGAAGATTTCCGAACTTTTGCATAACAAATCCGACAAACTGTGTCGAGTATGTTTGACGGAGGCGGGTGAGAAATCCGCTTATCTTTTTGGACTCCACGACTCTCCGGCATTTTCCGAAAAGCTCATGTTATGCACGAGGATCCAAGTTCGCAACAACGACGGTCTGCCGAGTAATATTTGCCAAGAGTGCTCTCAGGAACTGGACGCTGCCGACAAGTTCAGGATAAAATGCGAGAATTCCGATATTCTGCTGAGGAAGATCTTGGAAGAAAACACAATCAGCAATGGTGTTGTTTCACTTACTGAATTAACACCCGTTTCAGTCGCCGATATAAAAAGTGAATATGATATATTAGATTGTAAGTTTATTATTCCGGAAGATAAAGCTTTACCTCCTTCTGACGAAGTCGACAGCAAGATCCCAGAACTGGCACCTCTGGAGTGCGGCGATGAATCTAATTACTCCTTTTCCGACAATGAACTCATTTCGACGATAATAAAAAGGCATTCTAAGAAGCATAAGAAAGGCACCAAATTGAAACACAAGAAGCTGCGAGCTACTATACAAACCGGTGCCAATTCCCAAAGCTTGCTTGAAGATCTTAATTTATCAGAATGTGTCGCAAGTTTAACAGCGACGGTAAAAACAGAACCATTTGAAAATATCTGCCACGTTTGCGGAAAGTCTTTTAAGAGTAAGAAGCGTCTTTTGAAGCATGTGGATAATGCGCACGAGTTAAAAGACACATTGTCAGGGCGCGGGGCGGAACAGCGGTACTGCTGCCCGGAGTGCGCGTACAGCACGCCGCGCCGCCAGACCCTCCTCTATCACCTGCGCGTCCACACGGGCGAGAAGCCCTTCCAGTGCAACGTGTGCGACCGCCGCTTCGCCCAGCCCAGCTCGCTCAGCAGCCACCTCAAGTCGCACAGCGACAAGATGTACTTCACGTGCCCCGAGTGCGGCAAACAATTCAAGCACAAAGAAAAATACGAGCGACACAAGAGCGTACACTCCGACGAGAAAAACTTTGTCTGCACGCTTTGCAACAAAGGCCTCAAATCCCAAGACACTTTGAAAAGCCACATGAACCGACATTACAATATTAGGAATTTCAGTTGCGAGACGTGTGGATCGGCATTTGTGACTCGCATCGAGTTGCTGAACCACGCTAAGAAGCACAGCGACGAAAAGAAGTTCCAGTGCACAATATGTGACTTCCGCACACGTCTGAAGCAGATTTTAGAGAAGCACATGAAGCGCCATACCGGAGAGCGGTCCCTAAAGTGCGAGAATTGTGCTTACACGTGCTACGACCGCGGGGAGCTGAAGTTTCACATGAGGAAGCACACGCGGGAGCGTAAGTACGCGTGCCCCGTGTGCCAGAGACTGTTCATCCACAGCTCCAGTGTGAACAAGCACATGCTCCGCATCCACGGCCTGCACTATCGGGTGAACGACAATGTTGACAGAAGAATTGTTAAATAAAATCATTTTAATAAATAAATTGAATTTATAAAATTATATGTACATCTTTTGTTTGTGTCCTAGCCTACATGTTTATTTAACCCATTAACCTGCCGCTTGATGACTAAAAGGTCATTTAGCGTAAAAATTTAGTTCTTAGTTCATTATACATTCATTATGTTTACACTTATGTTTTATATTTTCTTTATGTATTTTGAATTAATTTTTTTTTTAATTTCTTAAATATTTTATCAAAAAAAAACAACAAAAAAAATGTTTATTATGTTAAATGTGTAACTTTTTCTTATATATGGTGTGTACAATGTAAAAGCCCTATGGGCGTCAAAGAAAGTAAATAAATAAATTATACCATATCCGCTCCTATGTGGAGCATCTGGAATCCACAAACTGCCTCCAAGCCAAGCAATCGTCCGCCAGCTCCCGTGCATCCTCCCAAGTCAAGTCCACGTCCTGCAGCTCTGACGCAAACTGCCGACGAATTTTCAACAGTGGACGACCAGGACGCCGAGAACCTGATTACGTTCTTAGTTAGCAAGTAAAAAAAGGGAAAAATTATTATTATTCCTCCAAGGGAAAAATTCTAGTTTTTTTATGAAATGAAATACACTTTTGTTTTAAACTACTTATTTATTTTTAAAATGCCAACCGGTTTCGAAGATACTACTCCTTCTTCAAGGCTTTGTTTAAATTAAGGAATAAGTCGCTAGCTAAAAAAAAATTATATATGTAGTTGTATAATTTTGAATAATACAAATACGAGTAAAAGGTGTAACTTAACAACTTGCCGTGCTTTTTATGAGGACTAGTCTATTGCTAAATCCATAGATATGACAAGATGTAGAAAAAGAGTCGAAGAGAGAAATTTATACAGTAGGTTCAGATAGGTTGGGTTTTAATAAAAATAATATAAATCAAATGGCTATTTAAAAGCAATATTCTTTATAATAGGTTATGAAATTTATACAGTAGGTTAATGATAGGTTAGGTTAAATAAAATAATAGGTTATGAAATTTATACAGTAGGTTAGTGATAGGTTAGGTTAAATAAAAAAATAGGTTATGAAATATATACAGTAGGTTAATGATAGGGTTAGGTTAAATAAAAAAATAGGTTATGAAATTTATACAGTAGGTTAATGATAGGTTAGGTTAAATAAAATAATAGGTTATGAAATTTATACAGTAGGTTAATGATAGGTTAGGTTAAATAAAATAATAGGTTATGAAATTTATACAGTAGGTTAATGATAGGTTAGGTTAAATAAAATAATAGGTTATGAAATTTATACAGTAGGTTAGTGATAGGTTAGGTTAAATAAAAAAAATAGGTTATGAAATTTATACAGTAGGTTAATGATAGGTTAGGTTAAATAAAAAAAATAGGTTATGAAATTTATACAGTAGGTTAATGATAGGTTAGGTTAAATAAAATAATAGGTTATGAAATTTATACAGTAGGTTAATGATAGGTTAGGTTAAATAAAATAATAGGTTATGAAATTTTTATACAGTAGGTTAATGATAGGTTAGGTTAAATAAAATAATAGGTTATGAAATTATACAGTAGGTTAATGATAGGTTAGGTTAAATAAAATAATAGGTTATGAAATTTATGCAGTAGGTTAATGATAGGTTAGGTTAAATAAAAAAAATAGGTTATGAAATTTTATACAGTAGGTTTATGATAGGTTAGGTTTAATATTATAATTAACAGCCAAATAGATTTTTAAAAACGAAATTTGTGAAGGCGTAACCAAATGAAGGCGTGTCCAACCAATCACAGCTTACACCTACACACCTACACATTCTACAATCCATAGAGTAAAAATATTTTGAAATTTTGACAGCTGCACGGCAAGTTGTTAAGTTACCCCGAGTAAAAAAGGATGGCACTAAAATGGTTTAAGGCACATCACTAATTTATTTTTCTAAAAAAATGGTTTCATCTATGCTTAACTGTGACATTTATTTATTTATTTGACACTTCTGTTCGAGGGCTATTTTGTCATTATGTGAGCTAAATATTGATGAATTCTAAAAATTACAATGATATGTGTAATTAAATATATGCATTGATAGAACATTCATCAGGAAATTTAAATATGGGCGACGAAAAACAGAGTACCGAAATTTCGCTGAATAAACCCGAGAAAATAGAACAGCTATGTCGAGTTTGCCTGTCGGAAAATACAGAACAATCGAAATGCGTCTTCGAAGAAATGGACAGTACAAGTATCGCCTCCATGGTGATGTCGTGCGCGCGAGTGCAGATAGTCTGGCAGGACGGCTTGCCCGATATCATCTGCGCTCAGTGCTTAGGGGACCTGGAGGCTGCCAACAGCTTCAGGGTCAGGTGCGAACTCTCCGACTCCCTCCTGAGGAAGATTTACAGCGACACCGTCCGGAGTACCGAGCAGCCGGGGCAGGAACCGCGGGAAAAGGATTTTGTAAAGGAAGAAGTGCCGTGCGAAGAGTGGATCAAAACAGAAATAGACGATGATAGCGACTACGAGCCGCTCATCAATCACTCCTCATTCGCAGACGTTGAAATCAAATCTTCGAAACTGTTTAAGAATAAATGCTTAAAAAAATCAGGCAGCTCCTCTAAACTTAGGGCTAAAATTAACGAAAGTTCCGAATCGGCTTCTGAATTCCAGGATTGTGACGCCACCGAGCCCCGAAGCAAAAAGCTCAAAATGAAAAGTTTCGTTTGCAAGATATGCGGCAGACCTCTCAAGAGTAAGAGTTCACTCGAGAACCACCTGCACTCCATGCACAACGGGAACAGGAACGTGAAGATCAAGTTGGGGAAGGTGACCGGCTACGGGAAGGGCCGCCGCTTCGCCTGCACAGAGTGCTCCTACTCCACGCACCGCTCCCAGGCCCTGATCTACCACTCGCGCACGCACACCGGCGAGCGGCCGTACGCGTGTGACGTTGAGTGTGACGTGTGCGCGGCGCGCTTCGCCCAGCCCGGCACGCTGGCCGGCCACCGCCGCCTGCACAGCGACAAGATGTACTACACCTGCCCCGAGTGCGGGAAGCAGTTCAAGCTCAAGAACAAACTGGAACGCCACAAGCTCGTCCACAGCGACGTCAGGAACTTCATCTGCGAAGTCTGCAACAAGGGACTTAAGACCAAGCAAAGCTACGAAACGCACAAAAAAAGGCATTCCAACATTCGAGACTTTAGCTGCGAAGAGTGCGGCCGCACGTTCGTATCTTTAGAAGATTTAATCAACCACAGGTCGCGGCATTCGTCTGTCAAAAGATTCAAATGCCATATTTGCGCATTTATGACGAAAACTAAGCGAACGCTAGCCGCCCACGTGCGGAGGCACACCGGGGAAAAAAACAATAAAATGTGAATTATGCGAATATATGGCGTATGATATTTACGCTCTGAGACTTCACATGAAGAAACACACTCGAGAGAAGAACTACTCGTGTCCGGTTTGTCAAATGAAGTTTATACACAGTACGAGTGTTAACAGACACATGATGAGAGTACACAAAATCGAATACAAAGTCAGCGATCATTCGGACAGAAGAACCGTGAAATGAAAATGTTTTCTCAACATTTTTTGTTTTACTTATTACTCGAATGCAAAGAGAATTTAAAATGAATCTATCAGCTGCTTTGGCTCTCTATACATATATGTATTATGTATCCAGCAACAACATTTGCTGTATTACAAAATTATGAGATTTTTTATTTGTATGTAGTCGATAATCTATTTATTTATTACTTTTAAAAATAGGATATTGGCTGATTCGTTGATTGAAAATCATGTTATGTCAGTATTCTGACATCAATATCTGAAAATAAATCAAAATTTAATACACTTGCATCATCCATTTATTTTTCTCCTTTTTTATCTTATTTTGCTGCTTAGGTGCTATTTTTTATAAGAAGATTCGGTACAATAAATACTTCAAGTAGACAAGTAAAAAGAAGGATGCGAGTTGTGAGTTGAAGTAATTTCAAACAAAAAAGGACGGCGTTTTAAAAAATGGACCAACTCTGGATTCTCTCATATCAAACATTCAAAAAGAATATCTGAATGTGAAAATTTAAGTTGAGAATGAGCGGAGTCGGTATAAAAGGCAATAGAGGTTGAAAATTTTAAATGACAGCCTGTGAAAAAAAGTTATAATTCAGCATACTTGATTAATAAAATACATGAATGCAAATATTTCATGATTGAAAAACATCTTAAGTATATAAGTCAATATTTCCGGAGGGATTAAAATGGCATTGATACAACGATTAATATTTCGCATTACCATTTTTGAAGAAATGCAGACACCCTCTTTGTGTTTCCCACTACTTACTAACAGATAAGATATTTTGATGATCCGTGCTCTGAACATCTTGAATAAAATAAGTGGGTGGGAGTAAGGACAAAATCAAAACACATCTTTAAAGCATAAAAATCACCTTTTATCAAATGCTTGACGTATTAATACCATAACTTTCTGGTAAGAATTATTTTTTAAATCTTAAATTCATTACCCTTAAACTGAAACTTAAAACTAGAAGTAATATTCTAGAAACAAAATGATAAAACAAATTTGTCAGTAAATAATCTTAATCTATTTTTTTTAATTTACAAATACTTATCTTCAAAAATTAATTTAACAACACTATCAAAGTTATATTATTAAATTTATCAAAATAATGTCTTATGTATCATGGTAGTATTGTAGGTTGATTAGTCCCTACTTGATTACTCTTCTATCGATGTGGTCTCCAACTCTATAATGTACTTTATGAATTCGTAACATGTGCCTGTTAATATGATGGTTTCGTTTGAATTTTGCCGCACAAACTGGACAAGAGTATTTCCTTTCATTAGAGTGAGACAACATGTGATTATATAAGGCGGGATTGCTGTAACACTTGTATTCACAGAGTTTACATTGAATATTTCTGTCTCCTTGATGCTTCACTAAATGAATAATCAGAGCTCGCTTCATTCGAGTTTTATGGCCGCAGAAATCGCATTCGTACTTCTTAGGGTCGGTGTGCATCTTGGCGTGATACACAAGATCACCTTTGTCTACGAAAGAACGCCCGCAAACCTCGCATGGGAAGTCGCGGATGTTATTATGGCGCTTGATGTGAGTCTGAAGAATCCGATTACAAGAAAGCTGCTTACCGCAGATTTCACAAGTGCATACGAGTTCTTTGGAGTGGATACGCAGGTGTCTTCTGAGCACGGCTTCATTTTTAAATTGTTTTCCACACAGGTGGCAATCGAAATTCGACGGAAGATGGCTGAGTCTTTTGTGTCGAATGAGAGAAGAGTGGTTAGCGAATCGAGTGTCGCAAACTTCGCATTTGTAAGGATGATCCGTGTGTTTCTTCATATGATAGATTAATCTGTTTCTCTTGGTGAAAGTTTCATCGCAGAACTCGCATTTGTAACATTTATCTTGGGTGATTAGAGGTTCGCTGTCGATCCAACCTGAATCTACAGGTTCTAGTTTGGTGTTACGTGTGGAACGTCTGCTTCCCTTGCAAGTGGTCCTGTGGACTTTGGATCGGTCGGGGCTGTAAAAAGTTTCCTGGCAGATATCGCATTCAACTTCCCCGCGCGCACTCTGCCTTGTGAGAAACCAAACATTTAGCATCGGAGAAGCTAGTTTCACATTGTCTACAGTAAAACAGTTTCTTCTTTATGTGGACCACCATATGTGAAATTAGTTGTTTCTTAGTACGACACAAAAACAAACATTTCTTACAACTAAATCTATTGATTTTAGTTTTTGATTGTTCGTTTTTTATCTGCTCAACATCGTTGTGATCATTTTCTCGAGTTGCTTGGTCTGATGGAGAAATATTTAATATATTCTGAGAAGATTTCTGACAGTGTTTTTCATCAAAATCGCTGTGCGCATCTTTACCTCCGTTAATACCCAACTCGGATTTTATCCATTGCTCGGCAATACCTTCGGTTTCCTGTATCTCTTGTTTCCGGGCGCTACCCTGGGCTAGTGTCGCTGTAGGACTTCCTCAGGAGGGAGTCGGAGAGTTCGCACCTGACCCTGAAGCTGTTGGCAGCCTCCAGGTCCCCTAAGCACTGAGCGCAGATGATATCGGGCAAGCCGTCCTGCCAGGCTATCTGCACTCGCGCGCACGACATCACTATGGAGGCGATACTTGCGCTGTCCATTTCTTCAAAGAGACATTTAGATTGTTTTATATTTTCGGCTAAACAAACTCGACACACCTGCGTAGAATTTTTCAATAAAAAACATTCCTTATTATAGGACTTTGAATTCATTTTCTAAATTATTATTATTCAAGCACAAACATCCATTTCAGAACTGAATCATTAGATAATTATTATTAAAACTTAAAATGCCTTTTTATTTTTGGTAAATTCTTCTCATAAAATTTCACACATTTACATGAAATTACTTTCGGATGAAGATATTTTATATATTTAATTCAGTAACGAGATAATAATTATTTATACTATATACTGTGTGTCGTTTTTGACGTTTCCAACTTCTGTCAAATTGAGCAAATTAATAATATTAGCATTGGCATGGGCAAAGATGTTGATTGTTGACAATAATAAGCAAAGATAAATTTAAAAAATAATTTGTCGGAATGCGTTCGGTTATTTCCGTCGGTCTAGTGACGCGAATAACTCATTGAATACAATAATCGATTTAACTGTCGTGCTTGGAGGCTTTAAATCAGATTTCGTTAATATTTCATCGGGTGTGCCTCAAGGATCCCATCTGGGACCTTTGCTTTATAACACTTACCTCTATGATATTTATGCAGCTGTCCAAAATTCTAAATTGTTAATGTATGCGGATGACAAAAAATTTTATCTTAATATTAAAGATAAAAAAGATTGCCTAAATCTCCAAGATGATCTATACCGGTTAAGTAATTATTATAAAATAAACCGTATAAATGTTAATGTATCAAAATGTTTACTGATCTCTTTTCTCTCGTAGTCCTAAACCAGTATTACACCAATATTTTATAGGAGATAAAGCTATAAATCGAGTCGAAACAGTTCGTGATTTAGGCGTTTTGTTGGACAGGAAGCTGACCTATGTCGACCACATCGATAATATAGTGAATTGCGCTTACAGAAATTTGGGTTTCGCTATCCGCACCTGTAAAGCTTTTCACAATATTGATTGCATTAAATTGATTTACTATGCTTACGTTCGAAGTTTGCTTGAATACACATCATGCATTTGGTCTCCACAGTATATCACCTACAAGGATAGAATTGAAAAAAATCAGTGGACGTTCTTACGACATCTAAATTGGCGATGCAGGTTCTTTGACCTTGACTATAGGGGTTCTTGCGACAAACATCACATGCTTAGCCTGGAAGATCGTCGTCTATCATTAGATATGGGTATTTTGCATGACGTACTTAGTGGACGTCTTGATAGTCCGGCGCTGGTTGCAGAACTGTCTCTAAATGTACCTGGCTATCCTACTCGTCACACATCTCATTCTTTGTTCCAGGCACCTGTTTTTCGTACTAATTATGCGATGAACTCTCCTATGGCTCGAATAACTCGCAATTATAATACACATTGTAGTGATATTGATATTTTTGACTGTAATAAATATACATTTAAAACGAGAATAGTCAATAAAATAAAATTGTCTAGAATTAATGTTGATCAACGATGATAACTTTTTTTTGTATATTTCACACACTCACTCCCTTTCTCTCAACCTTACAATTACACTAACACACACACTTACACACCCTCTCACACATACACCCTCACTACACGTCCCCTCCTTTTTTGCAATTTTTATTAGACTTTAGATTATAGTATGTTTTCCCACATATTTTGTTGGAACTCTTGTCATTGGCTTTTGATATGATTATTTGACCTTGTATCCTGTAAATGTATCGCTGTTGAGTTCCCTAATAAATAAATAAATAAATAAATAGATAAATAAAATATTGAATATATTTGTGGTAAAAAAAATATTTTATATAACGGATGGTAACGTTGGAAATGAATGTTGCAAATTTAATTTTTGAAAAGAAAAATATTGGGAAGTGATAGAAATTTTAATTAATAAAAGGATAATAAAAAACTGAGCTTATCTAAATCCAATTTACGGTAATAATTAAAAAATTAAAAAATATTTAAAGAATCAACATACACTACACTCAATTAATGTAGTAGTTTGCACATTAAGTGAGGATAACAAGAAGCGATAATTCTGCAAATAATGGAATTATTACATATTAAAGAAATAAAACTTATGACTCGACTACTTCTCATTGAAAGCTTTGACTGGAATGAACTAATTTCTCTTTGCCTGAAGAAAACGTGAAACATTAACATATTTGTAATACTATACCAAAATATTTTAATAACGGGGCAACTTCGAAGTAGTAAAAAATGACAGTGCCAAAAAGAAGCTTTGGAACGAAGTTACAAATGGGCGCTGGCTAATTATATTACAATAATTTAAATAAATTCGGTTTCTGTACACTGTATAAACTTCATAAACTAAATTTTATAATAAATTGAGTTTATTAAAACTCTTAAATCCGTCTACATGTATCCTGAGCCCGCATTGACATTGGCAAAGTTAAGGCATTATAATATATTAATTTAATGCAACACACCATATTATTTTAAAAATTGATGAATTAACAATTATTAAAACAATTAATAATCATTTATTAAAGCATATTTTTAACTTGACATTGGCAAAGGCATTATATGTTTAATGCAACGCCATATTTATTAAAAAAAAAAAACAATATTTTAAAAGGAAAACACAATTCTTGATTTTGGTTATTATTTTAAATAAACTTTTATTATTAATATGTTTAAATGTATAAAACTGTAACTATTGTTTTCTCTAACATGGATTGTTCTTTTATTATTTCTATTTTTCTTGTATAAACATGTAAAAGGCTTTATGCCGTTATTGTAATAAATAAATAAATAAATAAAAAACACAAATAGTTGTTTTAAGAAATATAACTACCTATTTAATGTATCGTCTCTCAGTGTGTTCCCCTACTCTATAATGCATTTTGTGGACCCGTTTCATGTGTTTATTAATATGATAATTTCTTTTGAATTTTGAGTCACAGACTGGACAAGAATATTTCCTTTCGTCAGAGTGAGATTCCATGTGCTTTTTTAATTTGTATTTAGCGTTACACTTGTAGGAACAAAGCTGACACCCAAAATCCTTGGTATCCTGATGTACCTTCAGGTGACAGATCAGATTTGGTTTTGTACGACATTTAAACCCGCAGACGTCGCACAGGAACTTTTTAGGATCGGTGTGTATCCTCATGTGGGAATTGAGATCTCCCTTGTCGACAAATAAGCGTTTGCAGATTTCACACGGAATCTCACGAACATTCTTGTGCCTCCTAATGTGAATCTTGAGAGAATTTTCCGTAGAAAGTTGTTTGCCACAGAATTCACAAGGGTGCAATTGACTCCTGTGAATATACATGTGGGCTTTAAAGGATTTTTCATTTATAAAATGTTTCCCACACTGAAGGCAGTCTAATTCTATCGGATGATAGAGTTTATTGTGTTCGTATAAAGGACGGAAACCTTGGAAATTAATGTTGCAAGTTTTGCAGTAAAATCGTTTCTCTTCCGGAGGTTCTGGCTTGATGTATGTTGTAGTGGTGTCAGAATCCGACAGTGCAGCTTCACTGGAGATTTGGTATCTGCGTTTCCTCTTCTTGCATACGACAATGTGGACTTTGTGGTAAATAGAGTTAATAAAGCTGGCTTGACAGTAATCACACCTGTAAGCTTTCTCCGCCAATATTGCTCTGTGGATCTTCATGTGTTGGGAATCCTGGTAATGAACTTTGCAGATTTTACAGAATAACTTACTTCTCCTGCCGTGAGTTTTTAGGTGAGAATTTAGCTGATTTCTGGTGGAACACGAGTACGAACATTTTTTACACTTTATTCTGCTACGTTTAATGGGAATAATAATTTTAGGTTCACATTCTAGACTTTTACTTGTATCGCTACTAAATGAATCACTAGAATTTCCTTCAGTTTCTTCATTTGGCATGTACGGGATGTCCTCAGATTCGATTTTATTGGAAGCGTTATCCAATGGACAACTCGGTTTTTCGTTGTTTACATTATTTATCAACTCTGACTTAATCAAATCTTCATCAAACATCTCATTTTTCACAGGAACCTGTGTCAGGTCATTAGTTTGGTTGGTAGCGCTGTAGGACTTCCTCAGGAGGGAGTCGAGAGTTCGCACCTGACCCTGAAGCTGTTGGCAGCCTCCAGGTCCCCTAAGCACTGAGCGCAGATGATATCGGGCAAGCCGTCCTGCCAGACTATCTGCACTCGCGCGCACGACATCACTATGGAGGCGATACTTGCGCTGTCCATTTCTTCAAAGAGACATTTAGATTGTTTTATATTTTCGGCTAAACAAACTCGACACACCTGCGTAGAATTTTCAATAAAAAACATTCCTTATTATAGGACTTTGAATTCATTTTCTAAATTATTATTATTCAAACACAAACATCCATTTCAGAACTGAATCATTAGATAATTATTATTAAAACTTAAAATGCCTTTTTATTTTTGATAAATTCTTCCCATAATATTTCACACATTTACATGAAATTACTTTCGGATGAAGATATTTGAAATATTTTTTCAGTAACGAGTTAATAATTATTTATACTGTGTCGTTTTTGACGTTTCCAACTTCTGTCAAATTGTGTCAAATTGAGCAAATTAATAATATTGGATTGGCATTGGCAAAGATGTTGATTGTTGACAATAATAAGCACAGATAAATTTAAAAATTCAATTTAAAAACAGATAAATTTAAAAGTCGGAATGCGTTCGGTTATTTCCGTTTGATACGAATACAATAACCCAATATAGAAAAATTATACAATAACCGATTATATTGTAATTTATTGTATTTAATGAGTTATGCGCGTCACAAGACCAACGGAAATAACCGAACGCATTAATATATTAATAACGAACAATAATATATTAATAATATATAGAACGCACAAATATACTCAATATTTAGTATTGAATATATTTGTGAAAAGAAAAAATTTTCATATAGCGGATGGTAACGTTGGAAATTAATTTGACATCTCAACAGAGAAGAGAAATTTGGAAGGGAATATGGATATCTAGGCGTTTACAGGGCTTATGACCTGTCATTGGCTGGGTTAAGTGGCCACTTGATGTATTACAACATTCCCCATTTCACCTAGCATTTGATATCCATATCTGCCAATATACAATAAAATGGCGCGACGCTTCACATGTGAACACTCTCTGTCATCCATTGAGAAAATAGCTAAGTTTTTGTCTACAAGTATTTGGACAAACTCAAAATGTTGTTTATAAAAATTAGCTGGTAAAAGTTATAAACATAACAAATTAAAGATTCATCTTCAGGCGTTTCCTAGTAGGTGATATAATTCGGTAAGAATCTCACTTGCAATCATAAAGGTTTCTGCTAAAAATGCTTAGCAATTTTCTCAATGGATGACAGAGAGTGTTCACATGTGAAGCGTCGCGCCATTTTATTGTATATTGGCAGATATGGATATCAAATACTAGGTGAAATGGGGAATGTTGTAATACATCAAGTGGCCACTTAACCCAGCCAATGACAGGTCATAAGCCCTGTAAACGCCTAGATATCCATATTCCCTCCCAAATTTCTCTTCTCTGTTGAGATGTCAAATTGTAATTATTAGCCCGTAATGGGTGAAATCCAGTTTTTGTCTACAAGTATTTGGACACACTCAAAATGTTGTTGGAAATTAATGTTGCAAATTTAATTTTTGAAAAGAAAAATATTGGGAAGTGATAGAAATTTTAACTTACAAAAGGATAATAAAAAACTGAGCTTATCTAAATCCAATTTACGGTAATAATTAAAAAATGAAAAAATATTTAAAGAATCAACATACACTACACTCAATTAATGTAGTAGTTTGCACATTAAGTGAGGATAACAAGAAGCGATAATTCTGCAAAAATAATGGAATTATTACATATTAAAGAAATAAAACTTATGACTCGACTACTTCTCATTGAAAGCTTGACTGGAATGAACTAATTTCTCTTTGCCTGAAGAAAACGTGAAACATTAACATATTTGTAATACTATACCAAATTATTTTTAATAACGGGGCAAACTTCGAAGTAGTGAAAAAATGACCGTGCCAGAAAGAAGCTTTGGGAACGAAGTTACAAATGGGCGCTGGCTAATCATATTACAATAATTTAAATAAATTCGGTTTCTGGACACTGTATAAACTTCATAAACTAAATTTTATAATAAATTGAGTTTATTAAAAACTCTTAAATCCGTCTACATGTATCCTGAGCCGCTGAGCCCGCATTGACATTGGCAAAGTTAAGGCATTATAATATATTAATTTAATGCAACGCCATATTATTAAAAAAAATTGATGAATTAACAATATTTTAAAAAGGAAAACTCAATTCTAAAATGAAACACTGCACTTTGTGGTACTGTTTTATACAAATAGCAATTGGAACATAAATAACAATGGTAGGAAAATAATAAGGTAAAACAAAAACAATATAAAATACGTGTGTGGCAAGTCTGCAAAAAAGAGGGAAATCCAGATTCTGAGTCGAGTGTTGCTACATATACCACAAAATAATAAACTATTCTTTACTGAAACATACAGTAATCAACATAGGTAAAGATGAATATTTTATATTCTCTCTCTTTTATCTATGCCTCATGTCTGAGGATGATGATGCTGCCTGACTCCGCACGGCTTGCTCGTGGACAGTTTACCTCCACCTGGCACTATGCAGGAACACCACCGACAATTTTGTTACCTGGCTACTACATCTAGTCTGTGGTCATCCGAGACACCTATAGCTCGATTCACGTACGAGTCAGATATTCTTTGGGTAATAAGACCAAAGAACTGGAAGATCTTCTGATAATATGAATAGAAGACCCATAATTTGTTCTTAAAATGTGCAGCTGCTTACATTTTGTCAAATTGATAAAACACAAATAGTTGTCTTAAGAAATATAACTACCTATTAAAGGTATCGTCTCTCAGTGTGTTCCCCTACTCTATAATGCATTTTGTGGACCCGTTTCATGTGTTTATTAATATTATAATTTCTTTTGAATTTTGAGTCACAGACTGGACAAGAATATTTCCTTTCGTCAGAGTGAGATTCCATGTGTTTTTTTAATCTGTATTTAGCGTTACACTTGTAGGAACAAAGCTGACACCCAAAATCCTTGGCATCCTGATGTACCTTCAGGTGACAGATCAGATTTGGTTTCGTACGACATTTAAACCCGCAAACGTCGCACAGGAACTTTTTAGGATCGGTGTGTATCCTCATGTGGGAATTGAGATCTCCCTTGTCGACAAATAAGCGTTTGCAGATTTCACACGGAATCTCACGAACATTCTTGTGCCTCCTAATGTGAATCTTGAGGGAATTTTCCGTAGAAAGTTGTTTGCCGCAGAATTCACAAGGGTGCAGATGACTCCTGTGAATATACATGTGGGCTTTCAAGGATTTTTCATTTATAAAATGTTTCCCACACTGAAGGCAGTCTAATTCTATCGGATGATAGAGTTTATTGTGTTCGTATAAAGGACGGAAACCTTGGAAATTAATGTTGCAAGTTTTGCAGTAAAATCGTTTCTCTTCCGGAGGTTCTGGCTTGATGTATGTTGTAGTGGTGTCAGAATCCGACAGTGCAGCTTCACTGGAGATTTGGTATCTGCGTTTCCTCTTCTTGCATACGACAATGTGGACTTTGTGGTAAATAGAGTTAATAAAGCTGGCTTGACAGTAATCACACCCTGTAAGCTTTCTCCGCCAATATTGCTCTGTGGATCTTCATGTGTTGGGAATCCTGGTAATGAACTTTGCAGATTTTACAGAATAACTTACTTCTCTTGCCGTGAGTTTTTAGGTGAGAATTTAGCTGATTTCTGGTGGAACACGAGTACAAACATTTTTTACACTTTATTCTGCTACGTTTAATGGGAATAATAATTTTAGGTTCACATTCTAGACTTTTACTTGTATCACAACTAAATGAATCACTAGAATTTCCTTCAGTTTCTTCATTTGGCATGTACGGGATGTCCTCAGATTCGATTTTATTTGGAAGCGTTATCCAATGGACAACTCGGTTTTTCGTTTGTTCACATTATTTATCAACTCCGACTTAATCAAATCTTCATCAAACATCTCATTTTTCACAGGAACCTGTGTCAGGTCATTAGTTTGGTTGGTATGGCTGTAGGACTTCCTCAGGAGGGAGTCGGAGAGTTCGCACCTGACCCTGAAGCTGTTGGCAGCCTCCAGGTCCCCTAAGCACTGATCGCAGATGATATCGGGCAAGCCGTCCTGCCAGACTATCTGCACTCGCGCGCACAACATCATCATGGAGGCGATACTCGTACTATCCATTTCTTCAAAGAGGCATTTAGATTGTTTTGTTTCTGACAGGCAAACTCGACACAGTTTATTCGATTTCTCTATTAATGTTGGTATTTCCAATTCTGAACTCATTGTAATAATAAAAAACAATCAAGACCAAGCGCTTGGGAAATGATAACAAAGAAGAATTATAAAAATCAAACGATTATGTCCAATAATAAATTAATTGACATTTTGACTGATGAAATAGAAAGATAAAATTAATTTTGTTCAACTTAAACAAGATAGAACTGTCAATGTCAACATGTTATTTTTGTCACAAATTTGTGAAATCTGTAGTCTGTAGACGTTATGACCACAGTTATGACGTTTGTATTTGTGTGAAGTTAACCATAGATATAGATGGTGTCTTCTTCTTCTTTTTCTTTTTGGCTTTTCACCGCACTACGGGGTGTACTAACCAGTGTCTCGAGGCGTAGCGGTAGAGCGTGCATAACCAACTAACCATCACGCTATTCGTGAAAGCGGTAAACAGAGAGGATAGAACGCCACACGCCTCACTCTTTGAGATACTTGTACATGAACAACCAATATATTTTTTCGGCTTTCCTTAGACACCAAACGGTGTTGAACCAACACCAATTTACTAATCTAATATGTATGTAGATAAGTGTTGGTTAGACACACTCACATCATAAATCCTTATTCTTAAAAAAATGATCTAAAAAAATACAATTATGTGCATAAGCAGACAGCCTTAGCTTCGTAAGAACAATCATATTTATAATTTAGAGGGCACTGGGCCGCTTCTCCATACAATCGTATCCTTCGACTTTCTCAGTGTTATTTTTTTAAAGGGAGATAAACATATTATTTTTTAAAAAGACAACACAAACACGCATTAATTTGGTTGATATCTAAAACTTGTGAAAATTGCTCTGGTACTAAATTCTTGGGAGAAAATCGAGGAGTACTAACAGTATAGTAATAACACTAGACACAAGATCATGCATTTTTTTCATTATTTTATTATGTATGTAGAGCATTAAATGTACCGACTTAACAAGGATTTATATCATCTAGCAAGTCAGGTCATGACAAATTTTAACTGTTCAAACTGCAAATGTATTAATGTAGAGATAAATAATATAATAGTGCCTTCTTAAATGTATGACTATTAATATCCAGTTACTAATAAAATATTAATTTCATTGTGTGTCAATAATAATTCTGTCATCTCATTACGAGTTGTTGTGCAAGATAAGACACGACTGTGGCAATGATCAAGTTGTAGCAAGGATTATCGATTGCTGATTCCAACTACTAAAACTTACCTCGAACTTAGTTCTATATTGTAACTAAATTATTTAAATTAAAGCTTATTTTAATATATTATCTCTTGTTTTGAGAGTGGCGCAAATTATTTTTTTAATTTATAGTTTATTACAGTTTTGCTTTATATTTTTATCTTAAATGCATTCCTCACTGGGGGACCCCGTGCCGAGGAGAGCATTTCACAGTTTTAATGTTTTTTTTTTTTTTGAATTTATTAATAAATTTATAACAATTTAAACAAAAATAATTTTACACACACACTTAAACAATGTCACTCACTAATAGTATAAAAAAAAATGGTATATTTGAGTAAGACAATTATTGTTGTAATTTCTTGAGTCTTGAGCACAGTACCTTATAATAGCTTAATACACATCAATATTAATTATTAAATAGGGTGACAATGGTTTCAGGATCCAATGTTTTAATAAAAAAATTAATTCTCTTTTTAAATAATGAAAAGTTTGGTATTTCGCGTATTTCTTTTTGGCAATATGTTGTACAACTTGGGGCCCTGATATGCGTAGGATCTTTTACCCGTATGTTGTTTTCATTTTTGGGATTGGCTGCAATTCTTCGGTAACTCCCCGTGTCTTGATTATGCTTTTTGTTATGCTGGTTTTATTCATGTACCAGTAGCATAATAATACACGAGACAATATTTGCGAGACATTCATTACAGCCGCTACATGGAAATTAAATGTAATTAATACAATTAAATGAATATTTGCTATTTTAGTATGCATTTAAACGTAAATAATTGTGGGTTGGGCTTCTAGGGTTAAGAAAGGTCTTTTACGATGGTTCGGTCATATAGAGTGAATGATATTTGGAAGGTAATAATTTCATTTGAAATTATAATCCATTTCTTGGGGCAAAATGTTCCTTGTTTTAAATCTGGGTTGAGATAAAAATAAATAAAAGTCATAAACACAGTTTTTTAATTAATTAATAAAAAAATGCATATTTGATTATAAAATGAGTGGTTCTAACACAAATGTTTTTTTATTGCAAAAATGAAAATATTGCACTTACAATATCTAAAACACATTTCAGTTCAAGTGGGAGCAATGTTTATCAGTACACAGTATATTTGACAGTAAACTATTTAATATATCTTCTATCAGTATGATCTCCCACTCTATAATTCATCTTGTGAATTCGTGCCATGTGTTTATTAATATGATAATTTCTCTTGAATTTTGTATCGCAGACAGGACAAGAATATTTCCTTTCTTCAGAGTGAGATCTCATGTGTATTTTAAGTTGGAATTTGGTTTTACACTTGTAGGTACAAAGCTGACACCCGAAATCCTTGGCCTCCTGATGAACTCTCAAGTGACAAATCAGATTTGCTTTAGTGCGACATTTAAACCCGCAAGTGTCGCACATAAAATTTTTAGGATCAGTGTGTATCCTCGCGTGAGAAACTAGATCTGCCTTGTCAACAAAAGCGCGGTTGCAGAATTGGCAGGGAAACTCCCGAATATTCATGTGCCTCCTAACGTGGACGGTAAGAGCACTCTTCGAAGTAATTTGCTTACCGCAGAATTCGCAAGTATACACGTAACGTTTACTGTAATGATCTCGCGTTATATGCTTTTTTAAAAGTGCATTTGTCTGGAAATTTTCTCCACAGTGATGGCAGACTAAGATGGCCGAATGATAGAGATTCTTGTGTTTCTGTAACTCTTCGTAGCTATTGAATAATGTACTGCAAACATCGCAGCCGGTTTGTAGGTCAATGGAACACGAGGAATCAGAATCAATAAATGTATCTTCAGTGAAAGGTTCTCTGGGCGCCCTTTTCTCACATATTACTAGATGAACTTTGAAGAGAGTGGGGCTGATAAAACTTGCTTGACAGTAACTACATCGTAGGGAATCTTTTACAACACAAGTATATCTGTGAACTCCTAGAGCTACGCTATTCTTAAATCGAGTGTGGCAGATGTCGCATCTTTTTTCGTGAACTGGTTTTGGATCTTCAGTGCGGATCTTCTTGTGTTGGGTTCGTATTCTCTCGGTATGAACTGCGTAGTGAGAAGTTAATTGGTCCTGTGAATTACACAAGTAGGAACATTTCATACAGCTGAATTTCCTGGGTCTATAGGGAGTGGTAGGTTTAGAACATTGTTCATTTTCCTCACTTCTTGTTATGTTTTTACTGCTTCGTGATTCATTACAGTTTACTTCTATTTCTTGATTAGAACTGTCGAAGTTGTCATCTGTTTCATTTGAAGTAAGTTCTCTATCGGAAGCTTGAACAAATGGATCACTTGGTTTATCTTTTTTAATGTTACCGCCCAACTCAGGATCAACCCAAACTATATCGAAAACCTCATCCTTTACAAAGCTGTGTGTCTGTATCTCCTGTCCTGGTTCCCGAGCGCTACCCTGGCTAGTGTCGCTGTAGGACTTCCTCAGGAGGGAGTCGGAGAGTTCGCACCTGACCCTGAAGCTGTTGGCAGCCTCCAGGTCCCCTAAGCACTGAGCGCAGATGATATCGGGCAAGCCGTCCTGCCAGACTATCTGCACTCGCGCGCACGACATCACCATGGAGGCGATACTTGTAGAATTTAAGTTTTCGAAGATACATTTAGAATTTTCAATGTTTTTATTCAAACAAATTCGACAGAGATCATTTGAGTTTACTGAAGAACAACTTGGTATTTCAAATTCTGAACTCATCGCAAATAGTAATAATCAAACCTTTAGCACATAACAAAAGGTTTTTGTAAATTTTAATGGTTATTGGAAAACCAAAAAAAAAATGTTGTTAAAATAAAACATGATACAACTGTCACTGTCATAATATTCAATACATCTTCTGTCAAAAGGAAGCATAGATTTGAGACAATAGAACAAAAACTGTCAAAAAAAATCACAAATAAACGGGTTGCGTTCGATAATAACTATCTATCGCGCCATTTCGGATGTGGAAGGCAGAGAGAATACAGCGCCACACCACTTTGTCCTGACCACTTTAAATTTTGTTTAGCACTTCTATAATTTCGGAAAGCACAGTTCTTTCCATCTACAGGTGAAGTAATTATCTAACTAACTAAACATCACGCCATTTCCCGAAGGGGTAGGCAGAGAGGATAGAACGCCACACCACTCTGTCCTGGCATACTTCTCTTGCTTCCTCCACATTCATACATCTTCTCATGCACGCACGTCAATTATTCCGACTTCTTACATGCCCACTTTCAAGCACTTGTTTTACTTAATCATGCCATGTCTTTCTCGGCCTTCCTCGATTTCTACATCCATCTTTCATCATCAACTAAATAATATATAAGTAAGTAGGTACACAGAAGTAAAACAAAAAGCTAGGTATTGGCAGGAGTGGGGAGAGGTGATTTAGGGGAGGGGGTAGTATTTAACGGGAATATTGTGAGGGATTTTTTATAAAGTATTATTAATGACTTATTGTTTTTTCCTTCTAACTTCAAACTTTTTCTTACCATACTTCTTCACTTGGTAGCAAAAATAGGAGTCAAATAATTGATAACTGAAATTTAGAAATACAGTAAAAAAACATTAATTTGGAAAAAACAGTCATTGATAACATTATAAATTTAAAAATCCCTTGGCATTTCTCACAATATTCTTGTCAAATACCGTCCCCTAAATAGCTCCGCCCCACTCCACCATAATTCCCATACATTTTGTGGGACTTTTTGTGAAATTTCAGCTGCAAAAACTATATTGGAATTTTGAAAATAAAGTTGACAGGTCTAATAAAAAGGTGATACTAGCACAATAGCATTGAAAAGCGTTGCTTACGTAGCAATACCATAGTGCGTTGCGTAGTACATTTTTTCTTTACATTTATATATTTATTTGAAAAAATTATGATGAAAATACATTTTAAATATATTGCCCTGTGTGATCCTAATAACTAGAAAACAATACAACTCGACGCTGGCTAGTACACAACACAGTGCGGTGAAAAGCCATAAAAAAAAGAAGAAGTATAATCTGTGTATGAAGCTATAAACTGACATTTTGACTGACATTACGACAAATAAACTGGCATAAAGTGAAAAGTTCTTCAAAGTTCAGTATAGGGCGTGTTAGACGGAGACCATTATCGCTTTATACTGATGTAATAATACCAGTCGTTTTGTTACTTTTCTCCTTGCAATGGATACGGAACCTGAAACCAATTATTTGGTGAAGAAGTCTAATAAGTTATGTCGAGTGTGCTTGAGTGAAAACATTGAAGAATCTGAATGCGTTTTCTCGCGGAGAGGATGCAGCAGTATCGCCTCCATGGTGATGTCGTGCGCGCGCGAGCAGATAGTCTGGCAGGACGGCTTGCCCGATGTCATCTGCGCTCTATGCTTAGGAGACCTGGAGGCTGCCAACAGCTTCAGGGTCAGGTGCGAACTTGCCGATGCCCTCCTGAGGAAGTCCTACAGCGACACCGGCCAGAGTAGCGTCCAGAAACGGGCGAGTCCCGAGAAACAAGAGCTGTTCTGTGTGGATTGGGTCAAACCCGAACATTATGTTGACAGTGATACACAGAGTGACGCATTAGACGAACCTGAAGCCCTGGAGCCTTCAACGACTGAGCTTATATTAACTAAAGGTACCACTAGCACTGTCGGCCATTCATCACCGAGTAGAAGAAATATCTCTCCAAGTAATCGGCTTAAACAGATGTTGGAATGTGAAATTTGCCAAATTCGCTTTCCTAATCCTCAGCACGCGAGAATCCACAAAATGTTTTGTTCCGTACAGGAATCTCCAACCTCTGGTATTGACTTTCTGGAGGGACGCCAGAAAGCTGTTGAAGATGACTTTCACTGCTGCATGTATTGCGGCGGTAAAATGCACAGAAAAAAACACAGTCATTCCGTAAAGCACGTGGCTTGCGCTTCGTGCCTTCGGCTACAACTTAAAAAAGTATCTTCTATAAAAAGAATCCGACGTAAGGTTTACGTAAAGTCCAATAATATGTGTGAAATCTGCGGCAAGAATCTCTCATCTCCCTCCATTCTCGCGAGCCACATAAAACGCCACAAGAATATTCGCGATTTTCCCTGCAAATTTTGTAAACGCTGCTTTGTGAACCAAGCTGATCTCAACCTGCACGCCAAGATGCACACCGACACTAAAAAGTTCAATTGCAGCTTGTGCGAATTCAAAACTCGAATGAAACAAAACTTGGCCCTTCACATGAGGATCCACCAGGGAGTAAAGAATGTAAAATGTCAGCTTTGCGAGTATCGTTGCTATGACCAGAATGCTTTGAAGCGACATATGATGTCTCACTCTGAAGAAAGGAAATACTCGTGTCCACTTTGTGATACAAAATACAAAAAGGCTTCCGCTGTTAACAAACACATGTTGAGAGTTCATAACATGATTTATAGAGTTGGTGATTATGTCGATAGAAGAGTATATAAGGAATAACGTTACTCTAGTGGTTCTATTTTCAATTAAATAGATAATGCCTACCAACTCTTACTGAAGTATATCAATTTAATGAAATTTAGCATGAAATGTGACAGCAAAATTATGCATTCATATCACAGAGTTTCGCAGAAAACCAACAAACATACTTCTTCTGTTCTCTTCTGTATAAAGATGACCCAAACATTACAATCTGATGCCAAGTGGATGCAAATCCAGACGTAATGACGTATGATGTAAAGTCGCAAATCTACATAAAGATTCATTTCTAATATTGAGACTTAGCTTTAGTATCATAAACCTGCTTAAATTATTTTTAAAAGCTACTTGAAATAATTGCCATATTGTTAGCTATGGATATACCTATTTTTAAATGAGGATTTAAAAAACACATCTGTTGGTTTGAAATAAGTACAACTACATGCACAGTAACTTATAATTACTTACAATTAATATTTCTTCTGTTTTGTTAGAATTAAAGATATAATAAAAAATAAACAAAATACACCAAAAACTCAGTCGACGGTGTGTGACTAACGATATTATATTATGTAGAAGGGGTCGACCTGTTGTTTTTCCCTGTGGAATTAAAATATATGTACAATTTATCATACATCATATTTTTCTTAACATTTAGTTATACCCGTACAAATTTAACTTTTACATATTGAAATGTATTACCTATTGTCTATTGTACCTTCTCATTTATGTATTTTCTGTATTACAAATAAATCAACTAAACATACTTCTTCTTTCACTACTTTCTAGTCGAAAATACAATTTAAAAAAATTTCTTTCATCGTTGCTCAAATTTCTTTTGACAGGAATTTTCTTGGGAAATCTCACCTTAAAATATAAAATATTAATCGTACTGTATCTTGCCAGTTTAGAAAATATTTTTACATGGTATAATGTCTATTCATAATTTTGATCCTTTAAATTTGTCTCCTGTAAAAAATAAACAAAATCAAGTTATGCCTTTTTGAAAGATGGATGACGATTTATTTGAAAAATTGAAAAAACGAATCTATCACTGTCGGCCATTCATCACCGAGTAGTAAAAATATTACACCAAGTAATGAACATCAACAACAGTTGGAATGTAATATTTGCCATAGACACTTTACCACTCCCGAGCAAATCAGAATACACAAAATGTTTTGTTTTCTACGGGAATCGAGTAAAAAAATCAACAACAGTTGGAATGTAATGTTTGCCATAAAAACTTTCCCAATCCTCAGCAATAGAGAATCCACAAACTGTTTGGCCACAAAACTATAATCAGAAAAAATGCAAAAAGAATCCGACATAGGTCACCTGTAAAATACAAATTATGTGAAATCTGTGTGGTAAGAATCTCCATATGAAACGCCATAAAAATATTTGCAATTTTTAATGCAATTATTGTAAACGCTCCTTTGTTACCCAAACCGAACTCACCTCTCACGCCGAGACGCACACCGACCCCAAGAAGTATGAATGTGATATCTGTGGACTTAGATCTCGAACAAAACAAAATTTGTGTGTTCACATGAGGATCCCACCAGAGAGTAAAGAATGTAAAATGTCAGCTTTGTGAGTTCCGGTGCTATAACCAGTATTCTTTGAAGAAACATATGTCAAGAACTCATTCTGAAGAAAGGAAATACTCCTTTGAGTTCGATCCAGTCTGTGATTTTAATTGTAAAAGTGGTTCTGGTGTTAATAGACACATGTTGAAAGCTCATAACATAGTTTATAGATATGGAGACTTTGTTGATAGACGAATAATTAAGTGAAGATTAACCCTGTAATTCATAGCTCCTTTGGGAGGACCATAAAAAAGCAGTTTTTACAAGATTATTTTTGTACATGCTTGTAAAATCCGCTTTTCTGGTCTGCCAACGACAGAGCTATGCATTACAAGGTTAAACATAAGTATGTTATAAAGAATTAATAAAAATATTTTAATAACTTGTATTTTTCTACTTTTTATGTTTTTTTTTTTTAATTGTGAAAATACAAGCTAGGTACATTTATTGAAAGTCAAGACAATTACATGTACACGGGAAAGCAAAATTTTGGATTCTAAAAAAAATCAGCCGTCAGTTCCCGTATAATACAAGTACCTAGTAAGAAAATGAGACTTAGTTTTTTCATTACATCATTTTATTAATGCATAAAAAGATATTTTAAGAACTCACTTCCACAATAGCTCTCATAATACATTTCGATGGGTCTTTTGACCAAGGATGTTTTTAGAATTGGTAAATACAATTTTTGGTTTAGCACAACAATTATAATTATTAGGAACTACAATAATTATTCATATCTCTACATAGACAAGGGAATATGGATATCTTTTTGCATTAAACACCTTTTTTTATTTTTACCACTTTTTTTATTTCACTCAGCTGCGTGAGTATAGTTAAAATGCATTTTCACCAAGAAATGTCAGTAGAAAATCCCACACTTAAAACGTTAGGAACCAGCCCAAACATATTTGGATATGCGTACCCTAAGAACACCCGTGTCATATTTAGTCTTTAAGGTGAATAAAAAAATTCAGATGAAATTTTTTTACACAATATATATATATTTCATGCATCGATTGATTACAACAAG
The DNA here is from genome assembly GCA_022494985.1 of Micrasema minimum. NCBI lineage: Eukaryota > Metazoa > Arthropoda > Insecta > Trichoptera > Brachycentridae > Micrasema > Micrasema minimum. The sequence continues at coordinate 76,598 of JAGVSP010000532.1, read as the reverse complement.
TACCGGACCCAAATAAGGTCTACATTACTTTTTGTTGAAAATACTTATATGAAGAAAACGGTGTTCCATTATTATCTAAATAACATTATTATAATTAACTGACTAGATTCTTTGTTATTATTTGATGGCTCAATGAGTCCTATTCCTTTATCACTCTTCTGTCAGAATGGGTGAACTTGTACACCACTTGATGAATGCGCAACATGTGTTTGTATATACTTTTTTTCTTCTTGAATTTGGCGTTACAAATTGGACACGCGACGTTTCTTTCTTGCGAGTGCGAGATCATGTGTTGCTTCAGTCTGCTCTCGTTATAGCAGGTATAGTCGCAGAGTCGACACTTGACGTTCTTCTCTCCCTGGTGGATGAGCAGGTGAACGATCAGATTTCGTTTCATTCGAGTTTTGTGTCCGCAAATGTCGCACTCGAACTTTTTAGGGTCGGTGTGCATTTTAGCGTGGTAAACCAGATCGCCCTGGGACACGAAGGAGCGCTTGCAAAATGTGCAGTGGAAATTGCGAATATTCTTGTGTCGGTTTATATGGCTCTGAAGGACCGTCGCAGACGATAGTTTCTTGCCGCAGATTTCACACATGTTCTCTGCGTTTGCTTTAGGTTTGCATTTCTTTTTCTCTATTGTTATTTGTTTGCGCTCTTTCCGTGAAATGGGATAATATGCCTTTTTATCAAGACAGGAAAAGCATCCCATCCTTCCTTTTAACATTATGCCTCTTTTGATAAACTTGACTCCGCAAAATTCGCATCGGTTGGTGTATATGGCGGAAGGATGTAAAGTATTCTTAAAGTAGTCGATTTTAGAATCGAAAGGCTTTTCCACTGAGCAAAACATGTTGTGAAGTTTCATAAATTGAAAATTAGGAATTGGCGTTTGGCAAACATTGCAATTTAAATACTTTTGGGATTCTTGGGGTGCGTTACTTTGTGTAATGTTTCCATTATTCGGTGAAAAATTAAAAATATCTACGGTATTTATTGTATTGACATTTTCAACAGTTAATGTTTGTTCAGGAACAGTCAATTCATTTGGAGAGGGAGATTTTCTGTGGTTTATTTCTGAAATAAGTTCAAGTGGCCTAGCTTCAACTATTAGATCACTCGCATTACTGTTACTGTCAACATTACATTCGGATTTAATCCATTCCACACAGTACAGCTCTCCTTTCACAGGACTCGCCAGTTCCTGGACGCTACTCTGGCCAGTATCGCTGTAGGACTTCCTCAGGAGGGCGTCGGCAAGTTCGCACCTGACCCTGAAGCTGTTGGCAGCCTCCAGGTCCCCTAAGCACTGAGCGCAGATGATATCGGGCAAGCCGTCCTGCCAGACTATCTGCACTCGCGCGCACGACATCACCATGGAGACGATACTGCTGCTTCCTCTCCGCGAGAAAACGCATTCAGATTCTTCAATGTTTTCACTCAAGCAAATTCGACACAACTTTCTAGACCTCTTCAACAAATATTTTATTACGGATTCCGTATTCATTTTGAGAATAAGACATTTAAAAATATCTAAATACAATAGCAATAAATTACAAGAGTTACGTCGTCATTTCAAAATCAAAAATGTTCTTAATTGATTAAAATGTTTATATTTTCATTTAAAAATACAAATAAACTATAGCCTCCAACCACATCTGTCAACTTATGTAAATCACAGATTATCTTTCTATCCTCTGTCAAATAGTGCTGTCAAAAATATATTTTCTGAAATTCTGCTTTGTGTTCATACATTCATGATATTATTCCATAATCTGTGTTCACACCTACATTCACATTGGACGCAAAAATTTACCACATTCCATTTTTCTATGGTACAAGGTACAAAATGTGATTTGACAGCTGTCTTCATTGACATTGACAAGATGACAACATTGTCAATTATTCAGAAAATACAAACATAAGTTCACTTAACTATTTTTACGATCTATTACTTCGTTGTTTTCGAATTGTAAATTAGTGAATACATTGGTGAATTATTTTGACCTGTGTTCTGTTTATCGTTCAACTTTTCCAATAATGTACGGTTCCTAAAATGAATGCAGTACATGGAACCAATTATTTGGTGAAAACGTCTAAAAAGTTATGTCGCTTTTGTTTGACGGAAAATATCGAACAATCTGAGTGCATTTTTGAATTGAGAGAATCTAGTAGTATCGCTTCCATGGTGATGTCATGCGCGCGAGTGCAGATAGTCTGGCAGGACGGCTTGCCCGACATCATCTGCGCTCAGTGCTTAGGGGACCTGGAGGCTGCCAACAGCTTCAGGGTCCGGTGCGAACTTGCCGATGCCCTCCTGAGGAAGTCCTACAGCGATACTGGCCAGAGTAGCGTCCAGGAACCAGAACAGAAGGAGATACCAAGTTCCGTAAAAGATGAAATGTTCAGCGATGATTGTGCTAAATCTGAATTAGAGAGTTATATTGATAGCGATGTACCATTGGTTGAAATGTCGGAATTGAAATTTGTCAATGGAACCAAATATTCATTATCAGAACAATCAAAAACGTCCTCAAAAACATTGATCAAAAATAAAACTGCTAAAATCAAGAGCAAAAAAAAATCTCACACCAAAACTAAAAAAGAAATTATAAGGAACAAATTTAACTGCGGGAAATGTTCATTTACTTGCAACTACCAGTTTCAACTTATTACTCACTTCGGAGTTCACAGTAACCAGATGTCGGTGGGGTGTGATACCTGTCGAGCAAGCTTCCACAACTCCCATCACTTGAAGATACACAAAATGTTCTGCTCTCTGCAGAAACCATTTCCCTCGGACTCGGAATTCCTACTAGACCGCAAGTCACAACTAATGGAGAAACCTCACAGTTGCAAGTTGTGCTACGCCCGATTCAGCAGCCTTACTAGACTAAACAAGCACAATAAACTACACAGTGACTTAACGAAATTTGACTGTTCTCTATGCGGAAAACATTTAAAAAATCGCCAGTCTTTGAAACTGCATAAACGCACCCATAAAGCGGCGAATATGTGCGAGCTGTGCGGTAAGCAATTATCCTCTCAGCACGCTCTTCACATCCACATTAACCGCCACATGAATATTCGCAACTTCCGCTGCGATATTTGCGGCCGCTCTTTCGCCGGAAGAGGAGATCTTTCCATCCATGCCAAGATGCACACCGACCCTAAGAAGTTCGAGTGTGACTTCTGCGGTCACAAAACCAGAGTAAAACGAGCCCTGATCGGTCACTTGATGATCCACCTCAGTGAAAAAAATATAAAATGTCAGATTTGTGATTACAAGTGTTATGATAATCCCGCACTGCAGAAACACATGCTGTCTCACTCCGAAGAAAGGAGATATGCTTGTCCAGTTTGTGAGGTTAAGTTCAAGAGGAACTGTCATATTAACAGACATATGATGCGAATTCACAAGATTGCCTATAGAGTCGGTGATTACACTGATAGAAGAGTTATAAAATAATAAATATTTTATTCTAACATTGTTTTTTATTTTTTATTACTGCCAGTAGGTATATCACTGCTCCAGAAGAAAATCTTCAATTTTGCAATAATTTTTTATTTGTTATTCAGCTTTTTTAGAACATTTAACCAAAAATACTAGCGACAGGAACAAGTAGTCCACTCAGGCCTAGTTGTCCACTCCATTACGGTCAACCAGTTCAAGAACCGTTTAGATGCAGAAGGCAGACAAGAAGCAGTACAAAAGATATAGGCGCACCAAAAAAAATGCTACAAAATGCCGGACAACAACTAACAATCCAGAAAAACATTATCTGTATTCTGAGGGATGTGAAAATCTGCGAACTATAACTTCATCGTTGTCTCAGATTGGTTCGAGGTCACCACTAGAGTGCGACAGGACTGCATCCTTGCCCCATTTCTGTTTACAATCCTCATGGATTTCATACTGAGGATGTCCATCTCCCACTCCTGAACGCCCCGCTGTATGGAGTGTAATGATGACACCGTCCTTATTGACGACTCAGTCGTGGATCATGAAGTCATTGTTGATAGGCTTATGTTAAGCACATACTCTATGTATGTAGGTACTGACAGAATAAATATTTCGTGTGGATCTTGGAATGGCTCTGTAGCGTAAAACTGATAATCTTACCTTCATGTTGCTGATCTAGATGCACTGCGCTTGTTGTACAAATCCAATGCCCTATGCACTATTAGATGCGGATAAGGAAAAGTAGCAGATACTTACAATGGTACTTTTGAAGAGAAGGAAAAGGTTTTAAAGAAAAATGGAGAAATAAAAAGACCTTTACTCTAGTAATAATAATGTTAACTGTATAATATAAGCAATTTTATATTACAAATTAATAAAAAAATAAACTATATTAATAACAATAAAAGGCTTATTTAGCTAATTTAAATTAATATAGGGAATTTATTTGATTGAATGTGTTCCTTTGTAAGTTGCACAGTTTATACCAGAGCTGTGCAAGCGGGTACCCTGCAAGGAGTCGAACCCTCCTAAAGCCATTGCTATTCATAAATAAATACAGTGTAAGTAGTAGTTACCTAGGTTTATAGAAATAACAAAAAATATACAATAAATTTGCACTGCCAAAATATTAAAAAACAAAAATGAAAAATTATGAAATAAAACACACATTTATTTAAAACTACTTTTATTTTATTGTGTGTTTTATTTCATAATTATGGAAAACTACAAAGTGACTTCCATAAATTGATAGTGAGTTAATAAAAAGGTTTTTCAGGATAAACGTGTATGAAGTAAGATTTCTTTTTCTTTACTTTTTGGCTTTTCACCGCACTCTGGGGTGTTCTAGTAAGATTTGAAATATATGTTAAATTATGTGAAACTATTGGGAAAATTTTTAATATAAAATCAATGGCACACCAAGTATTACTTAACTAAATCACCTTGAATTCATAAAAAATAAAAACTAACATTTCTTACTAACTTTCAACAAAAAAATATTTACAAATATATATTTTTTCAAATAAATTTCATTTTTAATAATAAAAAATTCTCAATATTGAATTATTTTAATAAAATTTAGCTAGAACCCTGAATTTACCATTTCACCTACTCCAGGTCCAAATAAATTAAGAATAAGATGTAGACTGATGGACCGACAACAAAATTGTCCAAATCAGTTGTCCACAGTTGGTGTTTTAGCTGCTGAAAAAGCATCCAATGCCCAACAAGTCTTGTTTTAAACGAATTGAGTTTCAGCTAATCCGTAAGGGAAAGTATGAAAAACGCAATTCTAAGTAAAATCGAATACAATGATAATATTCATCATCATCATACCACATCCGCTCCCTATGTGGAGCATATGGATTCCACAAACTGCCTCCATGCCAAGCGATCGGTCGCCAGTTCCCGCGCATCCTCCTGGGTCAGGTCCACGTCCAGCAGCTCCAGCATTCAACAGCATGAAAGCTGTCTGGAGATCGGACGTTTACTCGGTCAAAACAAAATGCCTATAATGCCTGCATCACACCTGTTCTCCTCTATGGCTGTGAATCATGATAATATTACCCAAAACAAATTTAAACATTTGGAATATTCAATATAAATAATAATTTATTACTTAATAGTTCGCCTGTCACAATGATCTCCTACTCTATAATGCAACTTGTGAATTCGTGCCATGTGTTTGTTAATATGATGATTTCTTTTGAATTTTGCATCACAAATAGGACAAGAATATTTCCTTTCTTCTGTGTGAGATCCCATGTGAACTTTTAGGCGGAATTTAGTTTTACACTTGTATGTACATTGCTGACACTCGAAATTCTTGGCTTCCTGGTGCACCAACAGATGTTTAATCAGATTTGGTTTCGTTCGACATTTAAATCCGCAAACATCGCACATAATATTTTTAGGAGTGTGTATCCTCATGTGTGACGCTAGTTCTCCGTTGTCGACAAAAGCGCGGTCGCAGAATTTGCAGGGAAATTCGCGAATGTTCAAGTGCCTCCTAAGGTGGATTTTGAGATTGTATTCCGAAGTTAGTTGCTTACCGCAGAACTCGCAAGGAAGCAAAGTTCTCGTGTGAATATTCATGTGGTCCTTGAACGATCTTTCTTTCAGAAAAGTTTTTCCACACAGATGGCAGTTTAAATCTAGGATCGGATGACGGACTTTCTTGTGCCTGTAGAGGAAGAGAAGACGATTGAAACCCATATTACAAATATCGCAGGTATATCGTTTTACTTCTTCTGGCTTGACGGATGTTGTACCAGAATCGGAATCAGACAAAACAGGTTCGAGGCAGGAAAGGGGTTTCTGTTTCCGTTTCCTTTTCTTGCATACTATTTTGTGGACTTTAAAGTAAGTAGAGTTGATAAAGCTCGCTTGACAGTATTGACATCTGAAGGATTTGTCTGCACTGTTGGTCTTCGTGTTTTGGGAATCCTCCTGGTGAACTCGGTCAATGGAACACGAGGGATTCAAATCCACAGATGTATCTTCATTCAAAGGTTTGCTGGTTTCTTTATTCTTGCACATTATATTGTGAACTTTGAAGAGAGTAAGGCTGGTAAAACTCGCTTCGCAGTAACTACATTGGAAGGGTCCTTCTGCAATACAGTTGGATTTGTGAAGTTCTAGGGCCAAGATATTGTTAAATCGAGCGTGGCAGATGTCGCAAGTTTTCTCATGAACTGGTTTTGGATCTTCAGTGCGGATCTTCTTGTGCTGGGTTCGTATTCTCTCGGTATGAATTGCGTAGTGGGAAGTTAGTTTGTCCTGGGAATTACACAAGAAGGAACATTTCATACAGCTGAATTTCCTAGGTCTATAGGGAGTGGTAGGTTTAGAACATTGTTCATTTTCCTCACTCCTTGTTATGTTATTACTGCTTCGTGATTCATCACAGTTTACCTCTGATTCTTGAAAAGAATTGTCGAAGTTGTCATCTGCTTCATTTAAAGTAAGTTCTCTAACAGAAGCTTGAACAAATGGATCACTCGGTTCCTCTTTCTTAATGTTATTATCCAACTCAGATTCAACCCAAACAACATCTAAAACCTCATCCTTTACAAAACTGTGTGTCTGTATCTCCTGTTCCGGGCGCTACCCTGGCTAGCATCGCTGTAGGACTTCCTCAGGAGGGAGTCGGAGAGTTCGCACCTGACCCTGAAGCTGTTGGCAGCCTCCAGGTCCCGTAAGCACTGAGCGCAGATGATATCGGGCAAGCCGTCCTGCCAGACTATCTGCACTCGCGCGCACAACATCACCATGGAGGCGATACTGCCACATTCTCTCGGCTCGAAAACGCATTTAAATCGTTCACTGTTTTCCGTCATACAAACTCGACACAATTTACTCAAGTTTTCTGAAGAAAATATTGGTATTTCAAATTCTGAATCCATTTTAACACCAATATTTGATTTTCTAAACCTAAGTTCTTATCTGTCAACAACTACTGTCAGTTGTACTAAGGTGCTGTTACCGTGTGCCAATTGCAAGTTACATAAATGAATCACTGATTATTTGTTTGGAATAAATCAAGAATTAAATTAATATCAAATGACACAAACACACATTACAAACTATTACAAATTGAAATGAGAATTGACACAAAAATACCAAAATGAGATGAAGCATAGATTAAGATAACCGATTCCACCACAGATTAGATTCCACCATAGATTAAACGAATAGATAGATTGGATTAGATTCCACGTTTTTCAAGTGGAGTGCGTTCGGTTACGTAAGATTATTTTTACTACGCAGCTACGTTCACGTTCAGACAAGCGGGAACCGCGCAATTGCAAACTGTGCGGTTTGAACCGAAATTTTTGGTTGTGTTCAATCAGCGGCGCGCGGTTAAATATCCCATTGGCATTAATTATTTATTTACTAAGTGGATTTATTAAGGACCTGAAGCATGTCTGTTTTGTCTTTTTTAAAATAATTTATTTATCTCCTTACACTAATAAAAAATTAAAAAGACAAGAGGGTACAAACATGCACGGGAGCTTGCGGCCGATCGTTTGGCCGGGAGGCACATTGTGGAATCCAAATGCTCCACATTGGATGCGGATATGGATAATGATTTTATTTTTATTTTTTATTTTATTTATTTATGGGTAAAACAACAGTATCGATACATGAACGTGGTATACAAAAAAAAGCATGATTACCAATTATTATAGTTTTTCACAAGTATACAATTCAATAGAAAAAAGAAATATAAGAAATAAAAATAAAGAGTTATGAGGGAAGGATAGGATGATAGGTAAAAGGAAAAGGAGATGACTGGGAATAGGAATAGGATTACCTTTTACAGTCTATAAGATTTCAAATAATTTTAATTTGAAATTGTAGTCTGATGTTAAAAATGTCAAGACAACTACAGTATTCATTGAATTTCGCACAACTACGATTTATAAAAAGAATTTTTTAAATAATTATTTGATGGTGCTAAATTATAAAAAAGATGACATTGTCTAGTGAGTCTAATTGGACAATGAAGAGGTATCTGCTCTAGAAGATAGGGGCTCTCAATTACATTATTTATAACTTTATACAAAAAACATAAATCAGATATATTTCTACGCTTAATAAGTGAAGATAATTTATGGAAGGATGATGATTCTTCGTAAGAGTTAAATTTCAAATGAAGCTTACCATCCAACATTTTCAGAAATTTATTTTGAATACGATCGAGTTGAGCTATGTATGTTGAGTATTGAGGGTTCCAAACGACTGAGGCGAATTCGAGGTGACTACGAACATAAGCGTTGTATAAAGTAACAAGAGAGGATGTATTTTTAAACGGTTTTAGTGGTTCGAAAAATAAAAAACTAAAGTCTCTGTAGGCCTTACTAATGCAAGCTTCTTTTATTTTCCTTGTGAACGTAATGCTAAAACATTTGTTGACATTTAGATAAAGCTGATTTAGATTGCAATATGACACTAGATTATCGAGATCGTTTTGCAACATGAAACAATCGTCTACAGACTTGACTCGTATAAAAAACTTGGTATCATCAGCAAACATGAGAAAATTTTGTTTAATATATTTTTTGATGTCGTTAATGTATATTAAAAACAGTAAAGGCCCCAAGTGGGATCCTTGAGGAACCCCAGAAGGAATCATGATGTAATTAGAGATAAAACCCAGAACGGCTACCGCTTGGCTTCTATTTTTAATATAAGAAATGAGCCATCTAAGGAGATCACCATGAATACCCATTTCGCTAATCTTACGAATTAAGACATTGTGGTTTATTTTATCGAAGGCTTTAGCAAAAATAGTATAGATGGCGTCCACCTGGTAGCCCTCTTCCATGGCTGAAAATATGAAGTGATTAAACTCAAGCAAATTTGACTCAATAGACCTACCTCTTAAAAATCCGTGTTGGTTCAAGATAATGTCTTTCTTTTCTTATTACTGGGTTTATTTTATCGGTGACAATTTTTTCCATAAATTTTTCCAAATAGTGGGAGTTTAGATATCGGTCTATAATTAGAGACGTCAGACCGGTCACCACTTTTGTGGATTGGAGTTATGAGAGCTCTCTTCCACACGGAGGGGAAACATCCTTCTCTAAAAGATTGTGTATACAACTTGGAGAGCGGAATAACAAGTTCCACAGCACAGTTTTTAATTAATAAGGGGGGAATACAATCTGAACCAGGACCCTTATTGACATCAATATTACTAAGGTATGTGAGGACAGTAGTTTCGGTCAAAGTCAATTGTATTTAAGGAAGTGCTACTTTCGTTGGCATAAGTAAAGGGGGGCGCCATACACGATGTACCGATAGAAGAGTCAGGCACAAATACGGACTTAAAATAATCGTTAAATTGATTTGATATAGATATACCGTCGCAGGAAGATACATTGTTAAAATGCATTGCCGACGGTAGATTGGAGTTATTACATTTTTTTATATTTAGAAAATGACCACAAAATTTTCGGATTTGTTTTTAAGGTTTCTTCCACACTTTCGATATATTTTTCGTAACAGATTTTATGAACGGTTTTTTGACGAGACCTTAGAAGAGAAAAGGTTTGAAAATCTTCAATTTGTTTAAATTTCTTCCATTTTTTATGGAATTTAGATTTTTCTTTCAATATCCTTATCAAGGCTTTGCTATACCAAGGGGGGTATTGGTTAGGGCTAAAAAAAAATTTTTTTAGGACACGTAATTCAATTATATTATATAATCATCATCATCATCTCCGGCGCTACAACCCGTTGAGGGTCCTGGCCGCCTCCAAGAAACGTCTCCACTCGCGTCTGTCTCCGGCCACTTCCCTCCAATTGCTAATGCCCAAGGATGCAGTGTTCTTTTCCACGCAGTCCAACCACCTTAATTTAGGTCTCCCGATACTCCTTCGACCCATTGGTTTATGAATCAGGAGCCTCTTAGTGGGTCGGATGTCCTCCATCCTTGTGACATGGCCTGCCCAGCGGAGTCTTCCTATCTTTATATGTCTTGTGATGGGGGGTTCCTCGTACAGGTCATACAACTCCTGGTTGTATCTGGAGCGCCATTCCCATTTTCTTGAACAGCTCCGTATATTCGTCGTAGAATCTTCCTCTCGAAAATGTCCAAGATCCTTTCACTGTTTTTTGTTAATTATATTAACAAAAACAAAACCCCTAATTATATTATATATGATGTTATAAAAATTTATCCGTAGAATCGTTTACGTTCAAATCCTGGAATTCAAGATCCCAATTTACTCGAGTGAGATCGTCCTTAATCAATGCATAGTCCGCCTTGTGGAATAGCTGGATTTCTCTTGCATTGGGCTTCAGACATCTTGCGGGATTCAAGAATGAAAGTTGAAAATCAATTACTAGAGATTTGTGGTGGCTGTCTTCCGGGAACAATTGGATGCGTGCAATGAGATGTAAAACAGTATGTAAAATTAGTCATAACAAGATCTAAAATCCTATTTAGTCTGTTGCGTTCACTATTAAATTGTTGTAAACCGTATAAAGCTAAGAATTCCACAAGTAGTCTACTAGTATCCGAATCATAATTTGTAGGCGAGAGTGAATTACTACCCTCATCTAAAATCCAGTCAATTTTAGGTAGGTTATAGTCACCTAGCAAAAGAAAAATATCACAAGGTTTCTCAGAGAGTGTAGTTTCTACACTGTTGAGGTGCGCTAGAAGTGCATGATGAACATGCTTTTTGTCAATAGCTTAAACTTGTGTAAAAAATAATTGCTCTAGTGTTAGATTCCTTGGAGAAAATCGAGGGCTACGATTGTACGGAGAAGTGGCCCGGGAACGTTGGCGTGAACTTTTGTGTTAAAGGAACTGGGTTGTGGCTTAGTGGTTATCTGCTGTATAGTTGTGTTTTATTTATTATTTAGATTTAGCGTAGATTTTCACGGTCGTTGTTGAATAATAAATAAAATACCTTTTTAGTTAGACCACTTATATATGTATATTTATTTATTAAAATGCACTTCCACCAAGACATGTAAGTAGATAATCCCAACAAATCTAAATAATATAGAAATCTATAGGTTTGAATTCCGCTCCATCAGAACCATGTGGTATCCTACTTTCTGGTACAGAACTAAAATAAAAACTGCTGAAAAGCCGCCTGTTTGGTGGATATTTCTTTTGTGTTTAACAACGCATTGTACAATTACACATTTTCAGCTTAAAAAAATATATATAAAACTGCCAGAAAGTAGAGAAAACAAGTTGTGATGGGATTCGAACAGATAATTCAGAGTTTGCAAATCCAACCACTAGGCCACAGCTCAGCTCCTAGTAATAATTAAGAGATCTACCCTACCAACCACTGGAGACCAATGAATGTACCAGCAAATTATTATATATATATATATATATATATATCTCGTAATTATTGAAATTGTTAATCTATTTAACTTATTGTTGTCTCCTGCGCTTAAATATTCAGAACCTATTTCCCAACACTTACACCACACTCCACATACGTACTACAATACAACATAAACATTTCAAATGCTTGTTTCCTCACTCTTGATGTCCTCAGAAAGTCAGTTTTATACATTGTGTTGTGCACTTAATTGGTGCTATGTTATGTGGTGTAACAAAACTCAATGAACATGGGGGAAACCAGCGAATCTACATAATATTTGTAGTCAAATTCGCATAATAAAATTATTTGATTTGACCCTTAGTTTTTGAGAAAATTGAGTACGATTTTTTTTTTTTTTTTTTTTAATTTTTTGCAAATTTTTATCAAATATCATGTATTTGGTCAAATTAATACTATCCATAAAAAAAAACAGCATTTCAATTTGAATTTGTACAATTTTACTTCATCTGCGGTCCTAATAAAAACTTTTATGAGAATTTTTTTTTTTCAAGCTAAGATTCAAAATGTCGTAATTCTGGTATGTTGGGGTGATCAAATGAATGAAAATAAAATATCTGGCCAGTTTGATATTATTTAATAAAGCGTCTATCACGATGGTCTGCTACTCTATATTGTATCTTGTGAATTCGTTTCACGTGTTTGTTGATATACTTGCTCGTCTTGAATTTCGCTTCACAAAAGGGACAAGGAAACATCCTTTCATCAGAGTGAGATCGCATGTGTAGTTTCAGTTGGGACTTTTCATTACACCGGTAGGCGCAAAGTTGACAATGGACGTTTTTAGCATTCCCGTGTATTCTCAAGTGCTTGACCAAATTGGACCTGGTCTGCGATTTCAGCCCGCACAAGTCACAAAGATACGTTTGGGGATCTGTGTGCACCTTCACGTGCACGGTTAGTTCCGACTTGTCAACAAAAGTACGATCGCACAATTTGCAGGAGAAATTACGTATATTCTTGTGCCTTTTAATGTGGACTTCGAGAGTGTGTCTGGAGCAGAGTTGCTTACCGCACATTTCACACGTAAATTTTGGTGCTTTGTCGGTGATCAATTCTTTCTTTTGGATAGTTTTCTGGATTCGGACTGAAAGGGGATTATGTTTTAAATTTTTGTGCCTGATCAAGCTACGGAGGCTGCAGAGTTGAGTGTTACAAATATTACAGTCAAAGCTTTTAAATTCGGCGTTTTCTAACACAGTGGGAATTTCAATTTCCTCTTCATTATAATCTATAATCGTTTCTTCGGTGGAAGGTTCTCTGGGTTCCCGTTTCTCGCATATTACCTTGTGGACTTTTAAAAAAAGATGGCTGGTGTATTCTGCTCGACAGTAGTTGCAACAGTATATTTTCTTTACGGGTGTAGTTCTGTGAATCTTCATGTGTTGAGAATCCTTGTAATAAAAAACATTGCAGATTTTACAAAGTAATTTTCTTTTCATGAAATGAACCGCACCATGTGACAGTAACTGTTCCTGCGAATAACAAAAGAATTTGCATTTCTTACAATGCCATTTACATGTAACTTTGTGCACTTTAAAGTAAATAGAATTAATAAAACTAGTTTGGCAGTTTTCACATCTGTAAGCTTTCTCTGCAGCAATCGCTCTGTGGATTTTCATGTGTTTGGGATTTTGGTAATAGTCTTGGCAAATTTTACAGAATTTAGGTTTTTTATTAAAATGTATATTGTTACGGTGAGAAATTAGTTGGCTTTGTAAATTACACGAGTAGGAACATTTCACACAGTTGAATTTCCTTCCTTTACGCAGACTGGAAGCTGTACGATTACTTTTCTTCTCTTCTCTTCTTTTTACGCTTTTTCTGTATTGTGGTTCATTATACTTTACTTCTGTTTCTTGATTAGAACTGTCCAAGATGTCATCCGTTTCATTAAAAGTAAGTTCTCTAACGAAAGCCTGAACAAATGAATCACTCGCTTCAACCTTGTCAATGTTGCCATCTAATTCTGGTTCAACCCAAACTATGTCGAAAGCCTCATCCTTTATAAAACTGGGTGTCTTTATCTTCTGTCCTGGTTCCCGGGCGCTACCCTGACTAGTGTCGCTGTAGGACTTCCTCAGGAGGGAGTCGGAGAGTTCGCACCTGACCCTGAAGCTGTTGGCAGCCTCCAGGTCCCCTAAGCACTGAGCGCAGATGATATCGGGCAAGCCGTCCTGCCAGACTATCTGCACTCGAGCGCACGACATTACCATGGAGGCGATGCTAGTAGATTCCTTTTCTTCAAATATGCATTTGGAATGTTCAATGTTTTCAGTCAAACAAATTCGACACAGCTCTTTCTGGTTTGTTGGAGAAATTATAGGTATTTCAAATTTTGTATCCATATTTCAATATAAAGGAAAGTATTTCTTTATGAAATTAGTATTAAACATTGGGGAAAATGAAATAACGGACAGTAAATCCATTCTTGAGCAAGTTCTAATTCATTTTGCATTGTAATTACTACGTTTGCATTCTTATGCCTGTCAAACCAAAGCTGTCAACCAGACTGTCAATTTTTTTTTTGGCTCTTCACCGCACTATGGGGTGTTCTAGCCAGTGTCAAGTATTATATTATTCTGTATACATTTTTTTGGATATTTACATGTGTTAGTATTATATACAAAATTTAGTATGTTAGACTATAACTATAATGTACAACATTCACAACTTTATACCATTAATTATTAATAAATATTTACACAAGGTTCTATATACAAATTTTGTTTGGTGGGGATAGGAGAGTTAGAACATTAGTAGGGAGTGGAACATTAAGTTCGGAAAGGTCAGATAGGAATTCAGGATAACAGTCGTTTATTGGGCATCCAAGAAAAACATGGTTCAAATCCTCGTCTCCAAGCTGACACTCGCACATAGCAGAATCCCGAACATGAATTTTAAACAAGTGAGAACCGAGGCAGCAGTGGCCAATGCGCATTCGACATATTGAGGTGGTCTCAAACTTGTTTAGCATTAATTTGGAGAACCAGGGTCTCTCTGTAACATTAGGCTTTAATTGGAACAGGTGGTTACCTTTTGTTCGGGAGGAGGACTCCCAATATTCCTGCCATGTGCGAAGTAGCTTCTCCTTCATCAAAACGAGGATATCACCAAGTGGCAGAACATTTACGTAGGTCGGGTCCCCGAAATGGGATCGCCTCTTTGGCTAACGCGTCAACTTTTTCGTTACCGTCAATACCGCAGTGGCTCGGGATCCAGGAAAGAACGACCCTTTTATTGGATGCCGCTGCCAATGATAGAAGGAAACGAGTCTCAACGCAGAGCTCGTCCTCAGGGTAAGAGAAAGGAGGGGATTTAAGTTTCCGTAAGACGCTCCTGGAATCCGACAAGATAAGGAACTTGCTATATTGTGTGCTTAAGGCGTACTTGACGGCCTCCCTGATTGCAATGCTTTCTGCTGTAAAACAGTAGCATTTCTGTGCATTTTGAACAACTTTTATTCTGCGAAGTCATTATATACCAAAATACCGTATGGAATAATAAACCAACATAAAAACGGAGTGAGCTTTTTATCTTTGACTAAAATCTATGCTTCATGTCACTCATGTTTTGACAGAAGATTAATTTATTATTATGATTTGACAGATGAATAACCAAATCAATAATAATCAGAATTTTTTAAATATATACAATTTTATTTCTAGTGTCTCCTATTTCTCTGTTATTTATTATCCGATGCTTACTTTGGTTTGTAAAGATGTGTTCAGAATTTAAAATACCTATAATTTCTGGCAAGAACTTAAATAGTAAATTGTGTCGCGTTTGTTTAACAGAAAACACTGACAATTCCAAAAGCCTCTTCGAAGAAATGGACAGCACGAGTATCGCCTCCATGGTGACATTGTGCGCGCGGGTGCAGATAGTCTGGCAGGATGGCTTGCCCGATATCATCTGCGCTCAGTGCTTAGGGGACCTGGAGGCTGCCAACAGCTTCAGGGTCAGGTGCGAACACTCCGACTCCTCTCCTGAGGAAGACCTACAGCGACACTAGCCAGGGTAGCGCCCGGGAACCAGGACAGGAGATACAGACACAAATTTCCGTGGAGAATGAAGCATTTTCAAAACGATCAATTAAATGCGAGCTTGATAAAAATGGTAAAAGAGGTAGACATAGTAAGTCTACTGTAAATAATTCCACTCGCGAAAATAAAATAGAGCTTATTCCAAACAGTTCTAACCGAGAAACAGAAGTAAACTGTAATGAATCACGAAGCAGTAGGAACTTAATAAGATGTGAAGAAATGGAAGGCAATTTTAAAACTACCGCTCGTAATAAGCTCAGAAAATTCAGCTGCGTAAAATGTTCCTTCTCGTGTAAATCGCGAATAAAACTGATTTCTCATTCCAAATTGCACCCGAGAAATAACAAATTCTTCTGTAGCATTTGCCAAGTTTACATCTGGAAATCCTGGGATTCCCAACACATGAAGATCCACAAAGCAATATCAGCGGAGAAAGCTTACAGGTGTGATTACTGTCAAGCCAGCTTTATTAACTCTATTTACCACAAAGTCCACACTGTCGTATGCAAGAAGAGGAAACGCAGATACCAAGTCTCCAGTGAAGCTGCACTGTCGGATTCTGACACTAGTACAACGTACATCAAGCCAGAACCTCCAGAAGTGAAATCTAACTTTTGTAACATTTGCAAAACTCAATTAATTAGCCTTCAGAGTTTAATCCGACACTATAAACTCAAACATCCGGATGCGGACTTGACAAGCGAAGAACTTAGCTACGGAGAAACCCTTAAATGTACTTGTGAAATCTGCGGCAAGCAGCTCTCTTCGAATCAAACCCTACAGATTCACATAAAAAGGCATTTGAACATTCGTGATTTTGCGTGTGAAGTTTGTAATCGTACGTTTATAGATAAATCCGAACTAGTCATGCATGCGAGGCTCCACACGGATCCTAAAAAGTTCCTGTGCGACTTGTGCGGATTTAAATGTCGGACGAAACCAAATCTAATTAATCATTTGATGGTGCACCAGGAAGCTAAAAATTTTGAATGTCTGCTCTGTACATACAAGTGTAATACTAAATACAAACTGAAAAAACATATGGAATCTCACTCGGAAGAAAGGAAATATTCTTGTCCAGTTTGTGATGCAAAATTCAAAAGAAATTATCATATTAATAAACACATGAAACGAATTCACAAAATGCATTATAGAGTAGGGGAATATACTGATAGACGATATATTAAATAAGTAAGATCTACAAAAATAAATGTTGAAATCTTTCTCATAAAATTGTTTTATTTATAAGTTTATAAAAAAAAAATATGCACATAAATACTATTTGTCAGACCTAATAATTATTTGCTTATTACCGAAACTGATGCGTGCTAAAAAAAAATGCTTCTACAAATCATTATCATCCCATAAGCGCTTCCATGGTGGGGCATATGGATTCCACAAATTATCTCTTAAGCTTGAATAATGCTCCTGGGCCTTTCAGGTGATTTTTCGAAATTTTAATATTAAGTTCATACCCAACAGTTCCCATGTATTTTCCTAAAAAAAAATCCACATCTCGTAGATCTGACGTAAGCTGCCTAACGAATCGTCAGCAGTAGACAATTTTAATATTCTTTCGATAGATATAAATTTGCTTTTATTTATAATTTGTCTCTCATGTAAAATGATTCATATACATAGTAGTTGAAAGATAAGATACAACTTGTGTCTTATTAAAGCAAATCGGCAAAGTTTGTATGGCATATTTTGGGAAATTGGAGATTATTAATTTTTTTATTTATTTGGTCTTTACCGAATCGATAATTATACCAGATACAAACATTACATTATATTATTACACATTTAACAATTTTAAACCTTAATACAATCTAAATCATTTCCATAGTAAATAATTAAAAGAGTAAAATATAAACACATTGAAATACCAAATTATAATTAGAGAATTAATTACACATATACCTATTATTGCTCAAAAGTAGATCATATACATCAGCGGTTCTTAACCTTTTTGACTGGCGACCCTAAATACACATAAATTTGAAGCCCGCGACCCTGAATGTATTATTTTATTTTCCAGTGATAGCAAAACCGTAATAGTAATTATAGAATATGAAAAGTTATTAATTAATTAGAATTAAAAAACGTTTTTAGAAGTTATACTTCTTTGCGCCCGTTAGACACTTTGGGGTGGGATGTTGGTCGAGAAACCGCGTCACGCTGATTTTTAAGAGAAAATGGCGCTTAAGAGAAAATGGCGCCACAGTCACTGATGCTTGTATTGGTCTGACTTTGACAGTTGTCATTTCTTTTGTTTATTTACTTCTTACGCGTCATTTTAGCGAATTATCTTTTTAGAAAATACGCTATTGCAATGGCTTCGGTTTTTCTCCATGACTTAAAGATGAAAGAATGATTATAGAAGAAATAAACTGATAATGATAATTTTTCTTTACTACTTTATTGGAATCAAACAAACCAGGATTACAATATTACAGTTAAAAATATTAAATGTTCTTTTTTATCTTCAAAACATTTTGTTATTAATGACTACCTTGGTGTTGCATTTTCGAGCAAAGAAGATTTATGCGTGGAGTTAAATTTATAGCAAGTGCACATCGCATGTCATGCTGAGGATTCAGTCTATTCCTATACTTATTTTTTATGATTGCAAGGCAAGAAAATCCTGCTTCACACAAATAAGTAGTCGGGAATGGTAGCAGAGCTTTTTCAGCTTCATTGCTCAGTATAGGCTTCCCTGATAGTTTCGCCCAAAATTTCGTGAGACTCATTCCGCCGAAACTCTCTTTTAACACTCCATCACCTTGCATTTCCAGCAATTCTTCTTGTAATCCAGCTGAATCATTTTCAATGCCCATTACATCTACTTCAAATGGATTTCTTACCCAACTATTATTTCTCGATTACGACATTTTGTGGAATATATCTTTCCATTTCATTTCCAAGTTTTGTCAAATGATCTAAAAAAATTGGCATGGTGTCCACAAAAATACTGTTTGTCATTGACATCTTCCAAAAACAAGTTTAATGTTGGAAATGCTGCCAATTGACGTTGAGAAGTTTTTACTTGCCTAAGTTTTATTTTATTTTTGAAAACAATAATTTTTTCATCTACTACAGTGCGGTTTCGGCCTTGCATTTCTGTATTCACTTATTTAAATGGTGGAAAATATCACCCAAATATGCCAATCTCGCCATCCACTTGTTATTACTGAAGCGATCAGCACATTCGTGTTTTTTATCCGTCAGAAATTTCGATTTCAGTTTTGAGAGAAAGAACTCTGGCGAGAATCTTTCCACGAGACAACCAACGAATATCCGAATGATATAATAAATGCTGCTGATGATCTGAACCCATTTCTTCGCACATCAGTCGAAATATTCGACAATTAATAGCGCGCGCCTTTATAAAATTTATAATTTAAATTACGTCCTTTAGTACCTGATGTAGATCTGGCTGCATATCCCGCGTTGCCAATTTTTTCGGTGCTGTTGCTGTCAATATATATTTTAAGGTAGTTCGCTAGTACCTATTGAGATAAAATTAGTGATTTGACATCGATCTACCTATTGATCAAAATTAAAAATATTCGATATTAAAAATATTTTTAAATTCTATATTTTGTCACTTTTTTTAGATTTCCCGCGACCAATCTTAAACTCTCTCGCGACCCGTATTTGGGTCGCGACCCGAGGTTAAGAAACGCTGATATACATAAACAAAAATTTATTTCTTTATAAATCAAATCAACAAAACAATAATAATATACACATAACATGCATTATCAGTAAAACCCATTTCAAAAAACTGATAACCCATATTTTACATGTATACCAAAACTTATGACTAATTCCTATTATTAGTTACAAGGAAATTGGAGATGGTTGTATGGCATATTATGAAAAACGCTTTTTACAAAAAGATTATTTTGGTATTTTTAGTGCGATCTTTCGATACTTTTTTTTGAACCTACCGCTCGGCGATATTTACTCTTGCCGAGTTGGCAGCACTGTGTAATACAATCTTGACAGCTGACAGCTAGTTGTTAGTTGTTGTTGTCTTTTGTCTTTACAACTGTCAAAAAAAAAAAAAAAAGAAGAAGAAGAAGACAGCAGTTGACAGTTGAGGAAACGGAGTAATTCCAAAATTTATAATTAATTCCTGTTTACAATGAATCCCAAAACTAGAATACCTCAAACGTCTAATAAACTGTGTCGAATTTGTCTATCGGAAAACATTGAAAAATCTAAATGCATCTTTAAAAAAGTAGATTCTACAACCATCGCCTCCGTAGTGATGTTATGCGCGCGAGTGCAGATAGCCTGGCAGGATGGCTTGCCCGATATCATCTGCGCTCAGTGCTTAAGGGACCTGGAGGCTGCCAACAGCTTCAGGGTCAGGTGCGAACTCTCCGACTCTCTCCTGAGGAAGTCCTACAGCGACACTAGCCAGGGTAGCGCTGGGGAAGTAGGACAGAAGATACAGACGCAAAGTTCTACGCAGAATGAAGTGGTTTGGGTCCAACCCAAGTTGGTGAATTGTGCCAGTAATGATAAACTTAGTAAACCATTTGTTAATGCTAGCAAAGGAACCTCAAATAATACAAATGTGAGATCAATCATGTATCAAGAAACAGAAACAAATTGTAACAGCTCCCAAAGTATCAGTAGCAACTCAACACCACACGACACCTCAACTCAAACTATTACAATAATGGATCGCAAGAAATTCAACTGCAGAAAGTGTTCCTATTCGTGCGATTTCTACCAGCAACTAATTTCTCACTCCACGACCCATTCAGAAGATAAAACCATGTTTTGTAATATCTGCCAAGTTTACTATCGAGGTTCCCAACACTTACTAATTCACAAGGCAATGTCAGTAAGCAAGACTCATGACTGTACTTCCTGCCAAATGAACTTTTCTAGCGCTGATGGCCTCCGAGTGCACAAGCTTGTGTGTAAGGGGAAGCAGTCTTCAGAAGACAGCGACTCCTACACGTGTAGTTACTGTGAAGTCAGTTATGCTAATGTTTCTCTTTTCAAAGTCCACACTGTAATATGCAACAAGCGGAAACCAACCAGTCCAAGCGTAAAGTGCCATCTGTGCAGTCTAGATTTCCCTAACAGATGGAGTCTAAACGAACATTTAACGCTCGTCCACAGTCAGAACTGTTCGTATCCTTGCGAGCTCTGCGGTAAGGTATTCACTAAAGAGAGTATTCTTAAGAATCACATCTTGAAGCACATGAATATTCAGAATTATGTCTGCACATTCTGTAGCCGTGGTTTCGTAGACAGGTCGGATCTAGTTTCACATATGATAGTTCACACTGATACTAAAAATTTTGGATGTAACGAATGCGACTCTAAATTCGAAACGAGAGCATATCTACTCCGTCACCTTCTGGTGCATCAGAAAGACAAAAAGATTAAGTGTCAGTTCTGCGCTTACAACTGTAATTCTGAATTCAAACTAAAACGCCACATGGAGTGTCACTTTGAAGAAAATAAAGTTTCTTGTCCATTACGTAGACAAAAATTCAGAAGAAGTTACATTGACAGACACAAGACACAAGACAAATTAAGTGTTCACATTGACAAAAGAACAGTAAAAGATAATCAAACGGTTATACTTCAGTCTACAGACGAAGATAAATAGAATGTGAAATATAATAAAAAATTATAAAGAAACTTAGATTTTCAAGCCTGGGTGTTAGTGATGTTGTTCCCCTTTGTTATTGGGCCTCCTGGCCTGTTGAGGTGGTTTAATAAATAAATAAACAAATGTTTTAATTATGAAATGAAACAAACTTTTGTTATAAGAGACTATTTATTGTTAAAATGCCCTCACTTAACTCCCCTCTCCAGCCTTATCCCAGTGCCTGGTCAACCACTTTTTAAAAAAACTGTTAGCGAGGTATTCCTTAATTTTAATTAATTATAATACAAAGCCCCGAAGAAGAAGTAGTATATCCGAAACCGGTCGGCATTTTAACAATAAATCAGTTTAAAACAAAAGTTTGTTTAATTTCATAATTATAGAAAACTTCAAAGTGAGTGCTACAAACATTGAGTTAATAAATATTTTAATCTAATTTAAAAATACTTGGTAAATTTCCGCTAATGTTTATTTCACCAGTTAGCGCTTTTACTTTGTTACGAGCATCTTCAGACTGGTGTGTTGCAAATAAAAGCAGGCCAAGTAGTTTTATTTAACTTGTATTGGTCATTTTAAAATAATTAATTCATGGAATTCCATCAAAATAATTGAAATAGATTAATAAAATCAATTTCAAAAGTTAACATCTCAGATGGACGTTCTGCAAATTTGTGGTTTTGGCAACCAAAAATATGTTAGTTAGTTGTATCTTTGAAATGTATAATGTTTGGATAAGAATAGTTGTAGATTATTGTAAATTAATTGTCTGCTTCATAGCATAGTGGTAGCGCATTTGGCTACCGTGCATGAGGTCGCGGGTTCGATTCCCGCAGGGGTCAGATGTTTTCATATTAATATTTCATGTGTGATACCTTGGACTGGTACTGAAGCGTAAGAGTTATCATCCTCATCATGAAGGTTCATGTAATAAAATGTTCAAGATACACCGCACTTGGTGTACCAATGCAGTGCCCTATGCACCATTGGGTGTGGATAAGGGAAATTAGTAGTAAATTAATTGGATATTTATGTTTGTTGGTTTAAAAAATTTAATAAATATGTAGTCAAGTTTTTTATTTTAAATTTTTAAGTATTTTGTTATAACGCAGTACTAGAATAGGGTTCCAAACTAATCGCATTAGTTTGTCCTTTTTATGTTAATGAAAATAAATTGATAAAATAAAAAAACGGATTTTAAAATCTAAAGTATGTATTTTTCTTTACTTCAGGTGATAAGCATAAGACATATTGATTGGCATATTCAAATTAAAAAAATTATCAATAGGTGTCTTGCAATTTGTCAAAGTCAATGCTGCAAATAAATTATTTTCATAAACAACATTTTGAGTGTGTCCAAATACTTGTAGACAAAAACTGGATTTCACCCATTACGGGCTAACATTAAATTACAATCAGACATCTCAACAGAGAAGAGAAGTTTGAAAGGGAATAAGGGTATCTAGGACACAGACTAGGAAAGGTAGTATTTTTCAAGTATGGGGTGTCACTTCTCTGAAATCCTTTTTTGAAGCCCAATACAAATAATATATATGAAAGAATAAAATTTAAAAAAAAAACAGTAATGAAAATATTATGTTGGAGTTTATGACATGATGTTTATTTTTTTACTCTCTATTAATTACAGATAATTCTCGATTATTTGGGTTAATTTGAAGATTAGGGTAGTTAAATAAAATTCAATAGAAATATGCTGTATAGAAACAAAAACTATCTTAATCAAGTTAAATTGTAAAAAATAAACATGAGAACATTCCATTGAACAGTCGAAATCCCACTCCATTTTTTTTTTAGAATGTCGTCCCTACTAAATCTCAGTACCTAAATATTGCGCAATGTAATTAAACGCACCCCTTATATTTGCTTGCAGAATCTTCTTCTTCTTCTTTATTTTTGGCTTTTCACCGCACTATAGGGTGTTCTAGCCAGTGGCGAGCTGTATATTATTCTATACACATGTTTGGATATTTACATGTGTTAGTATTACATGCAAAATTTTGTATGTTATTGTATTACTATAACTATAATGTACAACATTCTCAACTTTAAACCATTGATTAGTAAATATTTACACAAGGTTCCATAATACATACAAGTTTGTTGAGTGGGGATTTACATACTTCGCTAAAGCAGCAGACATGGAATTCTTACGTTAATTTTAATCAATTTTTTGTTTGTGTAATAATAAAATAAATTCATGGTAATTTAATACTAAATAAATTAAACTCGGTGACTCGATGAAGTGTAATTCCTAAATTATTTTTAGAATCAGTTGGCAAATTTTGTCTTTCTTTTCTTTTTGGCCTTCCTCCTATCCCAGCCTGCCTTGCTGCCGTCGCTGTTGTCTATTGTGCTTCTGTTTTTATAATATATCTGTTCGTCTAGTTTTGACAGATGCCTGCCTGCTGCCTGTTTGTCGCATCAAACTTAATTCGAAATATTTAGTCTTATCTTTGGACAGTAATATAATATTTTCCTATTTCATCAGGAGTCTCTGCAAATCTTTTGTTATTTAATAATGGTTTAATTACTTCTAATGACAATGAATTCAGAATTCGATAAACCAACATTTTCTTCACTAAACTCCAGTAAATTGTGTCGAGTTTGTATGACCGAAAACAGTGAACGATTTAAATGCGTTTTCGAGCCGAGGGAATGTGGCAGTATCGCCTCCATGGTGATGTTGTGCGCACGAGTGCAGATAGTCTGGCAGGATGGCTTGCCCGATATCATCTGCGCTCAGTGCTTAGGGGACCTGGAGGCTGCCAACAGCTTCAGGGTCAGGTGCGAACTCTCCGACTCCCTCCTGAGGAAGTCCTACAGCGACACTAGCCAGGGTAGCGCCCGGGAACCAGGCCAGGAGATAAAGACACCCAGTTTTATAAAGGATGAGGCTTTTGACGTAGTTTGGGTTGAACCAGAATTAGACGGCAACATTGACAAGGATAAACTGAGTGATCCATTTATTAAGGCTTCTGATATGGAACTTACTTTGAATGAACCAGATGACATATTCGACAGTTCTGATCAAGAAACAGAAGTAAACTGTAATGAACCACAATACAGAAAAAGAAAAGGAGAAAAAAAAAAACATTCTAAAAGTACTACTTCAAAACGCAAGAAACTAAGATGCATGAAATGTTCCTACTCGTGTAATTTGAAGGCCCAACTGATTGGCCACCGTAATATGAAACATAGTAAGAAAAAAGTAAAGAAATTCTGCAAAATCTGCCAAGACTATTACGAGAATCCCGATCACATGAAGATACACAGAGCCATCGCAGAGGAGAAGACTCACCAATGTGATTACTGTCACGCCAGCTTTATTAGTTCTACTTACTTCAAAGTTCACAGAATAATCTGTAAGAAATTCAGGTGTAAGAAATGTAATTACTCTTGTAACTCCCAGAAACAATTAGTCGCGCATGAAGCGATGCATTGCATGAAGGAGAAATTTCTCTGTAAAATCTGCAATGTTCATTACTACCAGGGTTCCCAGCACATGAAGGTCCACAGATCTATTGTTAATAACCAATATTACTTTTGCGATTACTGCCAAGCAGGATTCAGCACTCAGCTCTTCTTGAAAGTCCACAATGTAATTTGCGAGAAAAGGGCGCCCAGAAAAGCGTCCACTGAAGATACACTCGCCGATTCCGATTCTTCTAGTTCCGTCAAACTACAGTACATCTGCGATGCATGCAATGCGGAATTCAAAACTTACAATGACCTACAAAAACACATAAATTACGACCATTTAAATGTTTCAGACTGCCATATTTGTGGCAAACGCTTCCCGACAAGTCAACAACTCAGAAGACATTTGCCAATTCATAATAAGAAACATTTTCCTCCTTGCGAGTTCTGCGGCAAGCAACTTTCTTCAGAGACCTCGCTCAGGATCCACATTAGGAGACACATGAACGTTCGCGAGTTTCGTTGTCAATACTGCGACCGCGCTTTTGTCGACAAGGGAGATCTAGTTTCTCATGTGAGGATACACACCGATCCTAAAAATTTTATGTGCGACGTTTGCGGATTTAAATGTCGAACGAAACCAAATCTGATTAATCATCTGAAGGTGCATCAGGAAGCGAAGGATTACGAGTGTCAGCAATGTACATACAAGACTAACGGTAAATACAAACTTAAACTTCACATGACGAGTCATTCCGAGGAAAGGAGATTTCCTTGTCCAGTTTGTGACGCAAAATTCAAGACATCCAAGAATATTAATAAGCATATGAAACGAATCCACAGGTTGCATTATAGAGTAGGAGAACATACTGATAGGCGACTCATTAAATAACAATGTAATGATTTTTTTATTTTAATCATTGACTTATTGAAATCCGTATCGGGTTGTTAGGTATAATCAACAAAAAAAATTGCTTAGTTAATGGCGAGAGAGTTGACCGGCGATATTGTCTCCTGGAAGGATCTACTTATGTCCATATAGAAAGTATAAATGTCTGCCTTCAGGTTGCACGTAGTTAGACAAAATGTAATCCAGAGAAACCTATTACATCAATAATGTAGTAGATATAGGACTAAACATGGAGGTACTGGGTTTAATACCTGGAGATATCACAGATTTTTCTGAAGCCTGGGTGTTTTGCGATGTTGTTACCCTCTGTTACTAGGCTCCTGACTGCTGGTGTGGTCAGTTAACTAAAGGAATACATGACATCCAAAGTCTTGAAGTTTTAGTCGACTTACAATCATTTTATTTAGGTAGCTTTTTATACATTTAATTTTTATGATTACGTTTCTGTCTGCTGGTTAGGTTCATGTAAGTAATTTAGCTGGTTGAAGTTAGCAGGTGGTGAGATGGTCCTCTCACAAAAATGGTACTGTAAAAACTAATATTACAACTTTTGCTCTGCAAACAATTACTTAGGTTATGTCAAATAATGTAAAAGTAAAGTATAAAATACAATTTTGTTGATTGATTCGGCATTCACTTTGTAACACTTCATAATGAATTATGATTAAATAAAACACTGTTATGTGTTACTATTGGTTTATTCTATAAAAAATAGAATTTACCTACACTACCTGGTTTCGGGAGTAACGTTCTCCATCGACTGGTGAAAAGACACTAAATTAGAATACAGATGTTATACAGAAAAATACAGAAAAATTAAATTGCAATACTTAAGAATCTAAACACAGGGGTAACATAAATATTGATACATAGAAGTGATAGAAAAAACCGAAAAAAACACATCTTGGGACAGTGGTGATGGTAGAATACTAAGAAGTTGTACAAAAAAATTGATAATTAATTGCTTGCTAAGTGGGTGGCAGTTGATGTACTGGGGGTCTTGAGGGGAGGTATGGGTAGGGGGGTCTTGAGAGGGGTAGGGGTCTAGAGGAGTAATTTGAGAATTGCGTTTTAAAGGGAACATAGTTAGAAGTGGAGATGATATATGAAATGTTTGATTATTAATTAAATTATTATTAGAATTCAGATTTTTGTGTATTTCCATGACTTCAAGGTAATTCATATTTGCTCCTTTATGGTTTACTTGGTGTAGGAGTTTAAGTTTGTGATTACTAAAAGAGCAGTTATTTTCCATAATATGATTGGCAAATTTTTGTACTCCACAAACGACATCCTACCTTCGACCCCACCCGCATGGCGTAGAATCCTATACACTGGTCCTCTTTCCGCAAAAATTGCCAACAAACTCCCTTCTGATGTAAAAACAGCTTTCTATACAACCAATAATATAGGTAAAATTTTATTCAATTCTAAATCCAAAGTCGGCATAATGAACAAGAGTGGGATTTATTCAATTGAATGCGAATGCAATCAAACCTATATTGGACAAACAGCCCGCAATCTAAAAATAAGAATTAACGAACACCGTCGCTGTCTTACTAACTCTAATTTCTCAGAATTTGCCAATCATATTATGGAAAATAACTGCTCTTTTAGTAATCACAAACTTAAACTCCTACACCAAGTAAACCATAAAGGAGCAAATATGAAATTACCTTGAAGTCATGGAAATACACAAAAATCTGAATTCTAATAATAATTTAATTAATAATCAAACATTTCATATATCATCTCCACTTCTAACTATGTTCCCTTTAAAACGCAATTCTCAAATTACTCCTCTAGACCCCTACCCCTCTCAAGACCCCCCTACCCATACCTCCCCTCAAGACCCCAGTACATCAACTGCCACCACTTAGCAAGCAATTAATTATCAATTTTTTTGTACAACTTCTTAGTATTCTACCATCACCACTGTCCCAAGATGTGTTTTTTCGGTTTTTTCTATCACTTCTATGTATCAATATTTATGTTACCCTGTGTTTAGATTCTTAAGTATTGCAATTTAATTTTTCTGTATTTTTCTGTATAACATCTGTATTCTAATTTAGTGTCTTTTCACCAGTCGATGGGAAGAGAACGTTACTCCCGAAACCAGGTAGTGTAGGTAAATTCTATTTTTATAGAATAAACCAATAGTAACACATAACAGTGTTTTATTTAATCATAATTATAAAATACAATATTAAGTTTTCGGTTTTATTGACTTCTACAACCAGACACGCTCGCATCTTAAATCATTTTAGACGTTCTTTCATCATTCACTCGCTCCACATGACGGAACCATTGCAAAAGACCTTTCTTAACTTTGTCGATAATGCTTATCTCAGCCATGCATTCTGCTCTAATTTCGACATAATAAATGTCATGTTAACACTTGTAAAATGTATTAAAATGTTTGAATGATGATAGTTTGAAGCAATCAGACTGAATTATATTATTATTGTTGTACGTAGAATTGAATGCATAAATGTGATTTAAAAAATTTATGGCCTATATATCGAATTTCCTGTTTTACTGATACCAGAACTTTTATTATTTTATATTGTAATAAAACATTTGAAAAAAAACAAATGTAGTTTTATTTGGGAACTCAACGGCAATACAATTTATTTCAATAGGTACAATGCAACAAGATTGAACAATTTATAAAACCAAATAAAGTGATCCTCCAGCAAACATTGATACATGCAGACACATGCTCCTTGAGGGTTTTTCAACCAACCCCGCGGAGCTTACCCAAGCAGCGCGTGTCGTTTTTTTTTAAACACGCGCCGCGTTCTACGGACCTCGGTCATCAGCCGCCCGGTCCAAGGCGAGCTGATCGCCCACGCGTGCCTGTCCTGGCCGCCTACAACACAGGCTGCACCCAGCCTCCGCCCTCTCCCAAAGCGGCAGATCACAGCTCCGTCCTCGGATCCAACAAGGCCGCCTACCATATTCAGGTGTTGGTAGACCACCCGCCTGACTTTGCCGTTCTCTGCGATTCAGTGACTGATGATTCTGTTTTGTTTAAAGTGTAGATTATACGAAAAGTGCAACGGACAAAGACTCTATTAGCCAGTAAGTCATTAATTGTAATTAATTTTAGGAACTAACCAAATGTTCGCTTAATTTAAATACAGGTACATAAAAGCATCCCAGCTCTTTTAATTGCCATAACCCGATTTACTTTAATCTTATATTAATTTCCATGCCAGATTTCACACACACATGAGTGATAAAAATATTATTTTTCATTTACTATTTCTTAGAATTTACAACCGTTCGAAATGCCCACAGATAATACTAACAAAATAAGGAAAACCCACATTATGAATTACGAGTGGAATATCCGACACCGACCTGGGTAGGGAGAACTTTTCCAGAGTAATAATAGATAGTTGTAGTAATCTTTCTATAAGCTTTCCTTTGTCCGGCGTACAGCTGCAGTAATTACCCCATTATGTAGGTAGTTTAAAATTTATTTTGGAACCAACTGAATACTGTTATCTTTGTTATGAATATACCGTGCAGCCGGGTTTTCCGAGACATAATACCCAAGAAAGGTATAGCCAAAAGGTCGGCATTCATTACCTACATAAACTTGTGTTGGAATTCTTAGAACCAACCTTTGCTAAATCCTCATCATAATAATATTATTGCTTTCAAACAAAAAAAATAACAGAGATATTGATAGTTGTTTCAAATACTAATTAGGCATTAAATTAAGTCTACATTATCAATTATGATTAGTTAAGAGCAGAATGAAAACAGTTGATAATAATATTAATTAATCGTATAATTATACTAAATTCATTTCACAATCAATGTCAAGAACTTACGTAGCTGACACCGAATTAATGGTATTATACGACTGTTTTCACAGAAGAAAATAAATAAATAAAAACGTTGCTTTATGTTTAATTATGTACCTACCGTAATAATGTAAAATTAATCAATAGCTTGTTATTAAATCTAGAGCAAGATAGTTAAGTTAGTATAGATAGTAGTAAGACTTGTAATATTAAATTAATTAGAACCTATATATATATTATATTATTATTGATGAATAATTCATGAAATATGTAATTCTATGTTAGCCAAGTAATTTACCATAATTACGAAATGCGTGAGTGAAAGGGACAGTTCAGACAGAGCGTCAAGACCAATAACAGTCGGCCAGAAAGGGAAGACCGAATTAACTCCGCCCCTAACAGCGCCAACCACCCCTTTGCCAGCACGAGAAGTGCAGATCAGTTGAGATCGAGGAGTCGTCAGAGTAGGTCACCGGCCTTTGAGCCGTGTGACGAGAGTTGAGATCGAGGAGTCTTCAGAGTAGTCGGCCTTTGAGCCGTGTGACGAGAGTTGAGGAGGAGTCACACGGCCTTTGAGCCGTGTGACGAGAGTAGAGTAAAGTGAGTGAAAGGCTCTTCTCAACGCGGAGAAGGCCTACTATCATCAGTGACAGCCACTGAGGACGTGTTCTGCGAGCGCAGCCACGTTTCTCCTTGAAGGTTCCAACCAACCCCAAGGAGTGCGCCAAAAGCCCTCCTAGTCGCGGGAGGCCCCAAGGCTACAGCGCGCGCGTTTTACGCGGTTAAAACACGCGCTGCCTTCTACACGACTCCGCCCAAGGAGTCCATAATGCCGCCCATCCGGGCCGCCTACAGCACAGGCTGCATCCAGCCTCCGCCTCCCAAGGCGGGATCACCGCCTCATCAGCATCGTGGGACTAGTGGAACCCACGCCTCTACATTCGTAACAAAAATCGTAACCGAAAAGGGAATGAAGTGTAGTTTTAAGATAAAGTGCATCGACCAAGGACACAAGAACAATCATTTTAGCCGTAAGTCATTAATGTTAATTTAATTTTAAGACTAACAAGATGTTCTCTTAAACTTTGAATACAGGTACATAAAAGCATCCCAGCTCTTTTAATTGCCATAACCGATTATAATAATCATTTTATTATCTTAATACCCCGATTATTTTGAATGGTACTTTTCCCCCGGGTGTATTAAATATACAACTTGTATATTACTGGCTAGAATACCTCAGAGTGCGGTGAAAAGCCAAAATGAAAAGAAGAAGACAAATGGAAGCCATGGAAAAATGTAAGGAAATGACAGTTGACAGTTGTATGGATAAAATGTTTTATGTCGTCTTCTTCAACAATATTATTTGTTTTTAAATTTGTGGCAAATTCGTAAAATAAAGCCTTTAAAAAGAACGAAAATCTTATGTTATTTCGTAGAGGTTTGATATGTTCATAATGAGTTCAGAATTGAAAATACTAAATTTTTCTTCAGTAAATTCGAATGAACTATGTCGAGTTTGTTTAAATGAAAGTTCTGAAAATTCAAAGTGTATATTTGAAATCATAGATTCTACAAGTATAGCCTCCATGATGATGTTGTGCGCGCGGGTGCAGATAGTCTGGCAGGATAGCTTGCCCGATGTCATCTGCGCTCAGTGCTTAGGGGACCTGGAGGCTGCCAACAGCTTCAGGGTCAGGTGCGAACTCTCCGACTCCCTCCTGAGGAAGTCCTACAGCGACACTAGCCAGGGTAGCGCCCGGGAACCAGGACAGGAGATTAAGACGCAAATTTCTGAAGATGAAGAGGTATATTATATTGAGGAATGGCTCGAACCTGCGTTGGATGGAAACATAAAAAATGAAGAACTCAGTGATCCACCTGTTAAGGATTCTGCTAGAGAACTTAGTGTAAATGAAACGGATGACAACTTGGACAGTTCTAATCGAGAAACAGAAGTAAGCAGTAGGAACTTAACAAGAAGTGAAGAAAAGGGGAGTAATTCTACAACTAGAATGAAATACAGCTGTATGAGCTGTTTCTTCTCGTGTGATTTACTGGAAGAATATACTTCTCACATTTCCCAACACATGAAGATCCACGGTGTAGATTCCAGCATAGTTCATGGAAGAATTGGCAATTTTATCCAATGTAGGTACTGTAAAGTGAGGTGTGCTGACTCCAATATCTGCAAAATCCACCAAGTAATATGTGAGAAACAAGCGCACAGACAACCTGCCACTAAAGATACATTATTTGATTCAGATTCCTCGTGTTCCATCGACCTACAAAACAAATGCGATGTTTGCAATACACTGTTCGGTAGTTACGACGAGTTACATAAACACAAGAATCGCTATCATTCGGCCGTCATCTGCCATCACTGTGGAGAAAATTTAAAAAAAAAAGCGCATTTAAAAAAGCATATAATGCAAAATCATCCCAACAAAACTCACGAAAAATCTTATGTTTGCGAATTCTGCGGTAAGCAAATTACTTCGAAGGGTGCTCTTACCGTCCACGTTAGGAGGCACATGAATATTCGGGAGTTTCCCTGCCAATTCTGCAACCGCGCTTTTGTGTTGACAAGGCAGATCTAGTTTCTCACGCGAGGATACACACCGATCCTAAAAATTTTATGTGCGACACTTGCGGGTTTAAATGTCGCACTAAAGCAAATCTGATTTGTCATCTGAGAGTTCATCAGGAGGCCAAGGATTTCGGGTGTCAGCTTTGTATGTACAAGTGTAACTGTAAATATAGACTTAAAATCCACATGAGACGTCACTCTGAAGAAAGGAAATATTCTTGTCCCATCTGTGATGCAAAATTCAAAAGAAATTCTCATATTAACAAACACATGAAACGAATTCACAAAATGCATTATAGAGTAGGAGAACATACTGATAGGCGACTCATTAAATAATAATGTAATGATTTTTTTATTTTAATCATTGACATATTGAAATCTGTATCGGGTTGCTAATACCTAAGTACCTAAGTGGGAGATTATACAGTTAGAAGATACTTACATATATTAAACAGTTTATTCTAAAAAATGTGTTTTAGATATTGTCAGTAAGTATTTAGATATTTTGCTTTCTCTTTCCTATTTTTTGTTTTTTTTTTAAAATCAGAACTTTTAGTGAAATTTATGTTAGAAGCACTCATTTTAAAGTCACATAAGCATTGTAATGATTTTTTTAATATAAAACATGGTTCTTAACTTCTATCTTTTATTCATTTTTCTCCTGAGTGATATTGAAACAACATTTTGTTTCTTTGTTAAGGAATGGATTAAAATTTACAGTTAAATTATTACTGTACAAATATTTTAATATGTAAAAAAATACAGTTTTTCTAACTTTGATGTAATGTAGAATGGAAAGCTTATGACAATAAAAAGTCATCATTCACAGTAGCACGGAAGTATCAATGATAGAATCTTCCTTTATAATTTATTTTATCAACAAACGGATATCTCCGATGGTTTTGTATTGTTTGTTTTATTAAATTCAATACTCTTAAGCCGGCAGAACACACTCTCCGAGAGATCCGCCACAATGGTTCTGGAAAAAGCTGCTGCTTTTTTTTGTTGGCGGGCAACTAAATCAAGGAGTGTGTACCCCCTTGCTCTCGCTTCCCTCACGAGACCCTTTGTCTTGGGCGCCAATAACCGACACAGTACCGAGAGGAAGTGAAGCACAAGAAGTGAGTCCGAGGGGAGATTCACACTCTTGGCCTACGCCTAAAAATTAGGTATCAAAACCGATCAAGACTGATCACTTCGTCTTCAGATTGTAAAAGATTACTACATGCTTCTTTTTTTGCCTCATTCGCTTCTATGTAGACATCCCTTGCCAGACGACACCCTCGCCTCTTTCAATGTGAATCCCACGACCTCAAACTCTACCGGATTATCATCAACGAACTACCAGCTCGGCGAGATCACACACGCGTAGAGAAGAGGCAACTCAACAGAATTTTGGTGAATACAAATCTTAAAAATAAACAATTTTAACCGTAAAACAAATAAAAAAGATGACAAAGCCATGCATGATGCCGCTCCAGAGTATTTAAAAGAGCTTTGCATTCCAGATAAACTAGCTGAAAGACGTCTCACACTTTGATCAGCTACATCTACAGCTATAGGCAGGGTTTTAGTACCGATCCGTAATCAGCGCACAAAGTTTGCAGTTGCGGGCGGGCCTTGTGGCTTGGAATGCTCTCCCACCAGAAGTGCGCAACTGTGAGAGTGAAGTGATGTTTCGAAAGAAACTTAAGACCTATATGTTCTCAAAATATTTTGATTAATTTTGATAATGGTATTTTCTACTCAGAAATTGAGTTTTCACTCACTTTAAATTTCCCGAGCCGTTAAATTCAATATTTAAAGCGCCCTTGAGGTATATTTATACGAAAACGGCGCTATATAAATTATCCATAATAATAATAATAATATGACCATGATCTCATTGCTCTCAGAGTACCTTGTCAAATTTGTTAACCGACTGCTTCATCGGGATGAAATACTTTGATTGAGGTGAGTAAATAATAAAGATGTACAATTATTATGATTATAGGAAAATTTAAGACATATTTAAAACAAAATTAACTTTACTGTTCCTCAACGCAATTTGCAATATAATGCTGTCTTCGCTGTGGGATATTCTAGAACCAATATTGGCTTTATTTCTCTCTGCTTGGATTTTATAACAGGGTCTCCCGCATTTCCTGTGTGGATGTT
Organism: Micrasema minimum; assembly: GCA_022494985.1. Taxonomy (NCBI): domain Eukaryota; kingdom Metazoa; phylum Arthropoda; class Insecta; order Trichoptera; family Brachycentridae; genus Micrasema; species Micrasema minimum. The sequence goes on along the minus strand of JAGVSP010000532.1, from coordinate 42,163 downwards.
TTCCTGCAGCTGGACAAGACATCAGGTTCACAGAGTCCACTGTTAACAATCCATCGTCAGAACTGCGAGACGTAGGCCTGACTGCCCGGGACTGGCAGCCAGTTGCTTAGCTTGTAGGCAGGTAGGAAGATGATGATGATTTTAGAATAGGTACTAATTATCTAATACTTATGAAAAAATATGTATAAATTGATCTGTATATGAAATCACAAAATTAATTTTTTAAAATCAAATTGTATTTGCAGTAAGTTGTTGAAGTTAGTTGATACAACTTCAATAATTTGATGGATATACGATGAACCAAATAAAAACTATTTGATCAAATTCTACCATTTATTTATTTTTTTAAATTTACTGTGACGTGTTTTGTCTTGACGTGATAACGTCTAATAAATCGATGAACACCGGCTGCACACACGAAAAAGCATGACTCATTGTCACGTTCCGCCTGAGCCGAGTGTGCAAGCGAAAGCGCGGAACAAGCGATAGAGCCACAATCGGCCTAAGCGTTCGGTTTGTGACGCATCTATCTCTCTTCCACTCCATCGGCCGATGCGTCCGAGTAGAAGGGAGACAGCAGCAGCACACAAGCTTTTGTTGCGTACCAAGTAAATAAATTGTTAATAGCACATTGTTACTTGTAATTAATTTGTATAATTTAAGTAAACAAATATTTGAATTAACGAGTGCAAAAAAATGTTAATTTATGGAAAAAATTGAAATTTTCAACCAACTCCTGCTTTGTATTATACAAAATAATGATAATTCAGTAAAAATAATTCAATTAAATTCATAAAAGTATGCTATTTTTCATCAATGTTTTCTTATGACGTTATCACGTAAAATTATCGTCCGTAAACCGACTTTACAGACAACCAAAAGTTATTTAGGAAATTTTCAAACTTTTGAAGTCTGAACATCCTGGCCTGTTGAGGTAGTTAAATAAAGAATTATTGGTATCCCAACAGAGACAGAGAAGTTCTGGAAACGAATTTGGATTATCTGGGCGTTTATAGGGCTTATGGCTGGGTTAGTGGCAATGAAGAATGTCGTAATTTGTAATATATCAAGTGGCCACATAACCCTGCCAATGACAGGTCTTAAGCCCTATAAATGCCTAGATAATCCGAATTCGTTTCCAGAGCCTCTCTGTCCCTGTTGGGACACCAATAATGTTTGATATTAGCCCAGTATGGGTATATTCCAATGCGATTTGTCGAGTTTTGAGAACAAGTGTCTGAGAAGGATACTAGACATTAGGTGGTTTGACTTCATAACCAACGCTGAAGTTGGAGAATGTACGCAGCAACCTCCAATAACTTATGTCGGCGGTGGACCTGGCTCGGGCATGTACTCCGGATGCCTCGGGGAAGCCTGAACCCGAGCTGCCTCTTCTTCATGCCTGCAGGATCCTGCCGTCTTGGCAGAAATGGAGAAGAATGTATACGTAGAAAAAAAATAAAGTGAAGGATTATATGATAAATAACATAAATATGATATTACCTATCCTATAATTGTATCCTACCTATCCTATTGTATAGATAAAAATCTGAATATTGAGCCTGCAAAATCCGCTACACCTTTTTTTTCCGAATATTGTTTTATTGAATATTCTATTTTTATAATACTAAATTGGACATATAGTTCTATTTATTTGTTTTGTGATAAATGAAAGATATTTTATAATAAACCTGTTTTTTCCTTTTTCTGAATAATTGTATTTATTTACGTAACGGAATTTGCAGGCACAACGACGATATGCTATGTTAATATTAATGAGTACATTTTTTTAATAGTATATTGTTTAATGTACGTTATTTTAAGAAATAATAACCAAAAATTATAATAATAACTTTATTATTTGTATATTCGTCTATCTGCATAGTCCCCAACTCTGTAGATCACGTTATGAATTTTCAACATGTGTTTATTAACTAGAAAAGCTTTTTTATATTTCACATCACAAACGGGACACGAGTATTTCCTTTCTTCTGAGTGAGACATCATATGACGCTTTAAAGAATTCTGGTCATAGCACCGGAACTCACAAAGCTGACATTTTACGTTCTTTACTCCCAGGTGGATTCTCATGTGAAGGCCCAAATTACGTTTCATTCGAGATTTAAATCCGCAGATATCACATTCATACTTCTTGGGGTCCGTGTGCATCTTGGCATGATAGGTGAGATCGGTTTGGTCAACGAAGGAGCGTTTACAGTATTTGCAGTGAAAATCGCGAATATTCTTGTGGCGTTTTATATGGCTCGCGAGAATGGAGGCTGACGAGAGATTCTTACCGCAAATTTCACACATATTATTGGGCTTTAAATTTAGCTTACGTCGTTTCACTTTCATGGCCTTCTTTTTGAGTGAAACTTTTTTACAAAAACACTTGGCACAAGTCATGCGCTTAACAGTATTACCGTTTTTCCCGTGTAATCTACGACCGCAGTTTTTGCAGCCGAGAAAGTTGACGGTGGACTTTTTGCATTCCTCCATTTTCTTACCGAAATAATCAAAACCAGAGATGAACGGATACTTTTCGGAACAAAACATTCCGTGTAGTTTCATGTACTGAGGATTAGGAAAGTGTGTTTGGCAAATATAACATTCCAAATTCTGTTTAGGCACATTCATTTGTGTAATGTTTCTACTACTCGGTGACAAATGGCTGATGGTGATAGTGGTATCTGAAGTCGATATTCGTTCTGTGGGAGTAGGCTCCAGTGCTTCAATTTCCTCAAATGGATCACTCTGTGTATCGCTATCAGCATAATGTTCGGGTTTTACCCATTCCACGGGGAACACCTCTTGTTTCACAGGGCTCGTCTGGCCGGTGTCGCCGTAGGACTTCCTCAGGAAGGCGTCAGAGTCCTCTATCTCTCGCTTCTGTACGTTATTCTGACTATTTTCGTTGTAGGACTTCCTCAGGAGGGAGTCGGAGAGTTCGCACCTGACCCTGAAGCTGTTGGCAGCCTCCAGGTCCCCTAAGCACTGAGCGCAGATGATATCGGGCAAGCCGTCCTGCCAGACTATCTGCACTCGCGCGCACGACATCACCATGGAGGCGATACTGCTGCATCCTCTCTGCGAGAAAACGCATTCAGATTCTTCGATGTTTTCACTCAAGCAAACTCGACACAATTTTCTAGACCTCTTAACCAAATATTCATTTTTATGATGTGTATTCATTTTCGCTACCTATTGGTTTTCGTAACAGGAAGAGTACTTCTTTTCTTTTGCTTGCATTTTAGGCTCTTAAAAACTGCAAAGAAACTCGATTTAGGTATTGAGTAATATCAATACCGTCAACTGTCACAACTCATATTCTGTCATAAATATGTCGTATTCACGATCTCATTCATGAAATCTTTGAATGAAGAATGAATCTAAGCATGAATTTCACCGAGATATATTCGGACATTCACGCGCAAAAGATGATTGGATGATAATGTCGATATTAATGCTGTAACTCTCCAATTCTGATTTTTGATATCTGATATTGGACAAAAAAATCTAAGAGACATTATCAATATTGATTTATAACGGGCAACAATAATGGCGAAAATTGGAAGCCGAAGGAGTAAAAAAAAAACCTTACTTATTTTACAAATGTGAAATCTGCGCCCAACTCATAGTATTCATAGCATCAATTCATAACAAACTTCGTGAGAGTGGATAGATCACAGATCACACGTATCGCACTATGAACACTTTAAGTTTGATGAACACTCCTAAAATTTGTCAAAAATGGATTGAGAATACCGCGTTACAACTCACACTGACTGCCAGGCAATTCTGTCTGTTTCTATCATCTCTTCCTTCGTATGTCAAGATATTATATTTTTAAAATTCCAGTTCAATGAAACAATATCAAAATCACATATTTGGCATGTCCCAAAAAGATAATGCAGTTCAGTATTTATGGTGCGATATAGTCTACTGATTTATTTGAATTTATTTTTATTTATTGTTTACTAAAGGCTGATGTTGGATTGAACTTTCTGACTAACAACATATTTTTGATAGGGAAAATGATAAAACATCAGTGTACAAAGTCTTCAATTGTGTATTTATTTGTACGTGACTTTAAAATTTCAGACACTTCGTCAACATTATATTCTCCTGGTCAAATTTAGTCTCTTAATAAATATTAAATAGGAAATATGCTAAAAAATCAGTATACAAAGTCTAAAATAATGAATTTGTGTTCTCGGCATCAAAGTTTCAGACATCTCCTCAATATTGTGTTGCCTGGTAGAAATTAATCTCCGAAAGCAACTTATTTTTTGTCATTTATTTAATTATTTTAAATCCCGCAAATCTCCTCAGTATTATGTTCGCCTGGTAAAGTTTAACCTCCTAAAACAACTTATTTTTTGTCGTTTATTTAATTATTTCAAATCCCGCAAATCTCCTGAGTATTATGTTCGCCTGGTATAGTTTATTCTCTTGATACACCATATCTTTTCTTGGCATGCCTTCATTTATAATCAAGATTAGTGTTTATTTGATGAAATATTAGGTTTTGTTTTACTATGGAACAAGCAACGACAGTTAAGGAGGTACCAATGTGAAAATAGCGTATCATCTAAAATTGTAATTTGGCGGTGATACGCGCTTTTCGATTACTACGATAGTGTCGGATAGTGTGCTACATAAAAAGTTTCAGACACCTCCTCCAAATTATGTTTTCCTAGTAAAAGCATTATCTTTGTGATCAGTTGTTATAAATATTTAGATGAAAAAAAAATGTATTATACTAGCTGTAAGAATTTTTTTTATATCTAAATAAAAATGTACAAACAAAAAAATATGTTATTTTCTTAATACATACATTATAAATAGGGAAAATGATAAAACATCAGTATACATCTTCAATAATTGTGTATTTATTTGTGCGTGACTTTAAAAATGTTTATACTGCCTATCCTGTTTCAAAACTCTGTGCACGCCACTGGTTGTACCTATACAGCGCACTAGAAAGAAAGCGGAATTTACCTCGCATTTCGATATACCTTCCTTTCATCTCAGAATTCTAAGTAAAAACATTGAGTAAAAATAAGTAATAAAACGCTGCCTGAATGCAGAACTAGCCTAAGTGCGATTTTAATTAAATGGAGTTAGTTATGACTACATTTCAAACTAAATAATCTTGTTTCGGAAAAAAATGTCCCATCTCAAAAAAAACTAATGTCAAACAAATATTTTTTTCTTAACATGTCTGTCCCGGTACATTTGTATGGAAAATAAAACTTCCTGTGAAAAGTTGCACGGTTATTTAGGCTAGTTCTGCATTCAGGTGACAAAATGATTGTTACACACATTTTATTACTTAATAACTCTCCTATCGACATGATCATTCAACTTGTAATGTATCTTATGTATACGCCTCATATGGTGATTAACGCTAGTGCTATAAACGAACTTCATATCGCAAACAGGACATGAATAATTTTTTTCCCGGGTATGTTTCCTCATGTGAGTCTTTAGTGTGTAAGGGTTGATAGTAGAATAGTCGCATAGATCGCATTTTGCTGTTTTTTCTTTAGTATGAGTACGAATGTGCAAAACGACTCCTCGTTTAGTTTTCATTTTAATCCCGCAGATATGGCATTCAAAGCGCCTGATTTCAAGGTGCTTTTGTGCGTGGTTGAAGAGGTCCAAAGAGGACACAAACGTCTTGCCGCACTGCTCGCAACTAAAGTCGCGGATGTTGAGATGTCGTTTCACGTGGATCGCTAAGCTCTGAGAAGATTTGAGTTCTTTGTTACAGATTTGGCAAGGAAAGCGAAGGTCGCTGTGGATATGTTTATGCCTCTCGAGAGTGTATTTTTGTTTGAACTGTTTGCCGCACGTCTGACAAGTGTAGTTCAGCTGGTCGCTGTGGACGTTCTTGTGTGAGGATAGAGATCCTGACTGCGAGAAGCTCGCTTGGCAGATATCACACTTGAATGGCTTCTCGCCGGTGTGCGTTCTGCAATGGTACACGAGATCCGCACGCCGTAACGTTGTGTACGAACACTCGCAGCAGTGGAACCTTCTTTCCTTGCCGTACCCTGTTACCTTTCCAAACTTTATCTTTTTGGTTTCGCTGTGCATCTTGTGGAGATGATTTTCCAGAGATTTTCTACTGCTAAGAGGCCGGTTACATATCTTACAAATAAATTTCTTACATTTTCCTTTGGAACGCTTATCATTTATGTCACTGCACTCTTCCTCGCTTTCCAAACATACATCATTTTGTGTGTTATCGTCTGGCTCATTAAAGTACTGCTTTTCTTTTGAAGTAACATTGGTGTTTTTACTTTTCTTTTTAGTTTTTTTGGTGTCAAACGATGGATTTTGAATCAAAGGGTCGCAATGAGTATCGTAGTCATTATCGCCTTCAAATTCTGATTTGATCCACAGTTCTTGGTCAGTTTCTGAAACTTCTTTTCTTCACACTCGTGTCTGGGTCCTCTGTACTTTCAATATCTTTGCTGTGTTTCCTCAGGAGGGAGTCGGAGAGTTCGCACCTGACCCTGAAGCTGTTGGCAGCCTCCAGGTCCCCTAAGCACTGAGCGCAGATCATATCGGGTAATCCGTCCTGCCAGACTATCTGCACTCGCGCGCACGACATCACCATAGAGGCGATAGTTTCACAATCCACCTCTTCATAAACGGATTTAGATTGTTCTGTATTTTCAGACAGACAAACTCGACATACTTGCTCAAATTTTTCAGATTTTTTTGGTAAAAACTCTATTAGTTCCATTTCGCTGCTCATTGTAAATAAAAATTACGTAAGTTCATTCTATTGGTTGCGTTTTTATAAACCTGATTGATTTAATAATTATCTTTTTATAATAATATCTTATTCTACCATGGTATACATTTGACATTAAGTGAATTTTTGACATTTCTGCTGTCAGCCTGAAGCCCACAGATTATACTGAAGCCTGTCAGCTGCCATCAAAATTATAACCATAGACAATATTTCATGCACAGACTTTATTAAATGCTAGGTAGCCAACACCTAGTACAACCTAGTAGCTCACTTGGCCCATAAAATATCTGGCTTAGGCCGGGTTGTTTGATCATTAGTAATAGTTAAAAATCGAAAGTAAAAGTAAAAAAATTAAAATAAGAGACTTTTTAGTATGGAGAAAAGAACAAATTTTTAAAATTTTTACTATTACTTCGGATTTTTTACTTCTACTAACGATCAAACAACCCAGCCTTAGGCGACCTATAATTTTTATCGCATTAATTAATCAGTTTAATGTTTCTAAAACCGGCGTAATCTGCGCTTAAAAAATGATGGCCACATCACTAGGGGCAATAAGAAAGAATTTTAAAAATAAAGTGCCTACATACTTAACAAGACAAAATAACATTTCGAAACTTTTTCCACTAATCTGCCCACACCTATGATAAAAAGAACTCCCACCTATTAAATTCTAGGTTTATAGGTTTTAACAGCCTTCAGAATAAATATTTTTTTTTACGAAAAATAAAATATTTATTTACCATTATCAACGCCTGTAGGGCTTCTACATAATATGTGTTCTCACATAAAAAACAAAAGGGTGGTGATTTTGAATTTTTTTTTATTAGTATTTACATTTCAAGTGGTTTGATGATTCTATTATCCGTGTGATCCCCAACTTTATACTTGGTTTTGTGTATGCGCAACATATGCCTGTTAACATGCACACTATGAAGGAATGTTTGCGCACAAACTGGACAGGAGTAATTCCTCTCTTGGGAATGTTTAACCAAATGTTTCTTCAGAGAGCATTTATCATACGCCAAATATTCGCAATGGTCGCACTTGAACTTCTTTTCGCCTGTATGATGGCGCATGTGAATAATAAGCAGCCGCTTCTGTTTAGCTTTGTACGGACAAATCTGGCACTCGAAGCGCTTAGTATCATCGTGTAGCTTGGTGTGGTTTATTAGATCTACGACAGATATGAACGTCCGGCCGCACTGTTCGCAGCTGAAGTCGCGGATGTTTAAATGCCGTTTCATGTGGGTTTCCAAGGTCCGCTTAGTTTTGAGGGCTTTGTCGCATATTTTGCAGAAGTGCGTACCGTTGCTGTGGACGAGCCTGTGTCGTTCTAGGATGTATTTGAGTTTGAACTGTTTGCCGCACTCGGGGCACGTGTAGTACATCTTGTCGCTGTGGAGTTTCTTGTGCGTGGAGAGCCCCCCTGGCTGCGTGAAGCTCGCCGAGCATTCGTCGCACTTGTGCGGTCGTTCTCCCGTGTGCGTCCTGGAGTGGTAGAGGAGATATTGTCTCCGCGGCGCGGTGTACGAACACTCTGTACAGTGGAAAACTTTATTTTTCCCAAATCCTGTTACATTCACAAAATCTAACTTCTTCTCTATGCTGTGAGCGGAACGCATATGGTGCTCTAAGGAGTGATAGCTACTTAGAGGCTTCTGGCATATTTTACAAATGTGAAATTTACTTTTTGGTACTTTTCTTTTGGTTGATTTTGCGCTCTCATTTGTTCTAATTTTTTTCTTGTATTTTATTGAAGCTAAAGATTTTTTTAACCGCTTGGATTTCGGCTTCAGATTTTCTATTAATGGATCGTAATGAGAATCGCTATCATTGTCTTCTATCTCTAGTTTAATCCACTGCTCGCAGGATGCCTCTTCCTTTACAACATTCAGGATTTTGTTAACTTTCTCTGGTTCCTGGGCGTTACTCTGGCCGGTATCGCTGTAAATTTTCTTCAGGAGGGAGTCGGAGAGTTCGCACTTGACCCTGAAGCTGTTGGCAGCCTCCAGGTCCCTAAAGCACTGAGCGCAGATTATATCGGGCAAGCCGTCCTGCCAGACTATCTGCACCCGCGCGCACAACATCACCACGGAGGCGATACTGGCACAATCCACCTCTTCAAAGACGGATTTAGATTGTTCAGTATTTTCAGACAGGCAAAGTCGACATACTTGCTCAAATTTTTCAGCTTTGTTCAGTAAAAACTCGGTCAGTTCCATTTCTCTGTTCATTGTAAATTTAAATCGATAGCTAGAAATTCAACAATTTTAACTATCTTATAATATTTAGTTGTTGTAACTAAACTCTGGCAAATTTCAAATAATAAATAATATTTAGGGTTTGACGTTTATTTTTCTGACTGCTGTCATCACGCTGTCATCAGCTGTCATAGACTACAAACCATAGAATAAATAATCATACTCTGCCAACGATCAATCATTGAAATAGTCTACCCAACAAAAGAATTCCCGAGGTATTAATTTTCTTATTTTGCCATAATAAGCCACCGAGACCATGGGAATTCATTCGTGGGCGCATTTCTAATATTTTTATTATTATTTTTGTTTAAAAAAATATATCCGAAAAAACAATGCATTGCAATAATAATACTCCATCATTCCTCGTATTCGTTTCTTTCGATAATTTTTTTTCCTTATTAGATTTATTTAACATTACTTAGGAAATACTCTTTTCCACCTCGTGGTGTAATGGTAGCGCGTTGGGCTACGGCTACCACGCATGAGATCGCGGGTCCGATTCCCGACAGAGATCAAAATGAAATATTTGTTTAACGCATATTTCAAATAAAAATGTTTCATATGTGATACGTTATTGGACTGGACCTACTTCAAGTAATTGGCTAATAAAATACTTAACTTCACTATTGATACATAGATGGCGTATCCAACTTATTTCTTTATTTATTTATTTAAAAGATATTAAGAACATAACAGAAAAATCCAAATCATTCTTAATACAATTATAAATAATACTGCAATAGATATTAAAGGTATAGCAAAAAACAGAAGTAACATTACAAATTAATTACAGTAGTACAGTAGTATTAGTAATTACAAATTAGAAAGTGCTCTCCTGACGGAAGGTCCACTGTCGTGAAATAAGTCGACATCCGAGGTGATGCGATTAAGTAACAAGATTGCTCTACCAACAGGCATAACCATTGGCAGGTTGGTTCTGCATATTGGCAGGTAAAACAATCGATGCTGTCTTTGTCGAAGATAATTATCAGGTACGAACAGACCTACATCCATCAGAATTTCTTAGTTAAGTACTTAAAGGTGGATGTGTTTCGAACAAACCAAAGAAGGCCCAAACATAACAAACATCATCACAAAATGCCCTATCTTAAAAAAAACATAATTTTTGTGCTCTCCGGAAATCCAACTCGGAACCTACGCTTTGTGAGATTCACATCTCAGCCATTACAGCACAAATCCCAACACTATCATAAGCACTATCCAAATTCTCTTTTATAAGAAACTTCTTTACCAATGTACAAATTACTCAATGATTTGTTTTGAACCCGACAATGGTAAAAAAACATCTTAGTGTACCTACAAAGATTAAGACATACTCAAAATGTTGTTTTATTAAATTTTTATTTACATTTAAAATTATTTTACAATTCTTTTATCCTTTTGTTCCCCAAATTTATATTTGATTTGGTGCACTCGCAGCATGTGTTTATTAACATGCGGACTGCGGAGGAACGTTTGCGGGCAAACTGGACAAGAGTAATTCCTCTCCTTGGTGTGAGTCGTCAGATGTTTCTTCATCGAGCACTTATCGAAAGAAAAGTGTTCGCAATGGTCGCACTTGAATTTCTTTTCTCCTGAGTGCCGCCCCATGTGAATGATGAGCAGCCGCTTCTGTTTGGCTTTGTACGGGCAGATCTGGCACTCGAAGCGCTTGGTATCGTCATGGAGTTTGGTGTGGTTCGAGAGATCTGCGTCAGATATGAACGTCCGGCCGCACTGTTCGCAGCTGAAGTCGCGGATGTTGAGATGCCGCTTCATGTGGATCTGTAAAGACCGTTGTGTTTTGATCGCTTTGTTGCATATTGTGCAGTTGAATTTCGCTTCGCTGTGGACTAGTTTGTGTTTTTCTAAATCGTATTTCAATTTAAACTGCTTCCCACACTCGCTGCAGGTGAAGTATGTCCTAGAGCTGTGGACCTTCCTGTGGGTGGCGAGGCCGGCGCTCTGGGAGAAGCGCGCTCCGCACTCCTCACACTTGTACGGCTTCTCTCCAGTGTGAGTTCTGGTATGAAGGAGTAGTGACTGTTTCTTGAGTGACGTGTAGGGACACTCGGTACATTTTAATACTTTGCCTTTTCCAAAATCTTTAGAATTCACTTCTACGTTTTTATCCTTGTTGTGAGCGGAAAACATGTGGCTTTGTAGAGAATATTTACTACTCAAAGGTTTCTGGCATATTTTACAAATAAAACTTTTACTTTTTGACTCTTTATCTTTCGATTTATCGGAATTTTTTATTCCTAATGCCTTCTCGCGTTTATTAGGACCTATTAAATCTTTTGTCTGCTGGAATTTAGAATTTTGATCATCTTCAATATTTGTTTCCAATGGCTCGTAATGTGAATCACTATCATTGTCTTCTAGCTCAGATTTGACTAAATCACCTGCCTCTTCTTTTACAATGTTGACAGCCTCTGGGTTCTCTATCTCTCGCTTCTGTACGTTATTCTGATTATTTTCGTTATAGGACTTCCTCAGGAGGGAGTCGGAGAGTTCGCACCTGACCCTGAAGCTGTTGGCAGCCTCCAGGTCCCCTAAGCACTGAGCGCAGATGATATCGGGCAAGCCGTCCTGCCAGACTATCTGCACTCGCGCGCACAACATCACCACGGAGGCGATACTCGTAGATTCCTTTTCTTCGAATACATTTTTAGCTAGTTCTAAATTTTCCGACAGGCAAACTCGACATACCTGCTCAAATTTTTCAAGTTTGTTCGGTGTGATACACGATAATTTTTCTTCGTTATTCATTGCAGTATTTAATAAAAAGACCTCATCTGCTATTTTTACAATTCTAGGTATTCATTCAGTGTTTGTATATTTTTAAATATTTTATTTGTAGTGAAATTTTAAAAATTTGTAAATTAATAAATATCATAATAATGACAGCTGAATATTATTGGCTTGGCTTTATCTCCGATCACTTTTTGACATATTTGACCATAGATAAAGCCCAAAATTGCCAGTAGCGTTCAATAATATATTTCTGACAGTTAAATTTACTGGAATTGTGTGAACGTGACTTAAACTGCTTTCATATTATATTAGAGCACAGGGATTACGACCTGTCATTGGCTGGGTTAAGTGGCCACTTGTTGTATTACAACATGCCCCATTTCGCCTAGTATTTGATATCAATATCTGCCAATTATCAAAACTTGTATATATAAACAGTGAAATGGCGCAACGTGAAAAACACGGTAAAATGGTGACGGCGTATTTCGTCATTGCGATTATTACTATGGGCGTGGCATGTCCTGAAATAATTGTTCACATTTTAATCATAATTAAATTCCCCGGATAACAGGCTAACATAAAGAATATCGCTATTTATTTTTCACACTTTTATATGAAAACATAATATATGCAAAAACCAAACTGGTTTGATTGTAGATTCGAGGACTCCGGATTACAATCTCTAGGTTCGAATCCCACTCCTGTACAACTTGTTTCCTGCTTTCTGGCACAGTTATTTCCTTTCGAAAGCAGCCCCGAAATTGAAATATTTAAGTATATCATGAGAAGTAGAATGTTTATTTTTCTTTAAAACAAATAAAAAAGTAAAAGGAATATTTACTAAAACATAAAAAAAATATATTTTATTTCTTAGATTTTAAATGTTACTTCCAAGTCTCATATTTACAAGTTTATAATAATAGGTGAGTTTGATGATATTTCTTTTCAGGGAATCATTCGTCCCTTCTTCACGGCTTTCTTGAGAACCTTCTTCTTCTTGTCCTGATTTCTCTTCTGAATGTTGGAGGAGCGTTTCTTCTGGCGGTCGTCCTTGGCCTTCTGTACTCCCTGGAGCCGCTGGTCCCACTTCTTGGCGCTCTGCTTCTTTTTTTGTTCCTGAGGCATAAAACAATACAAAAAATTATAACTCGGTCATAAAAAGAAATCAGAAAAGAAAGTTTGTGTGGCTATACGTTGAAAAATTCTTCTATGCTTAGTGAGTGTTCAAGTTAAAATACCAATTATTGCATCCAATAATTAACAAATATCCACCGCAACAATGACTGGGAGATAGTTTAAACTAATAAATAAAAAAGGGGATAAATTTGGGCCAGCTCCTTGAACCCATAAATTTTGAGAAAATTTTTGTAAATTTGAAGTGATTTTTTTTTGTCGAATTAAATTTTTTGTAAATTGTTTTATCAAATATAAATTTTTTGTCAAATTAATACTATCCATGAAAAAAAAAAATTAAAAAACGCGTTTGTTAATAAGAATTTGAGCAATTTTACTTAATCTGCCTTACTTATAAAACTTTTCTAAGAAAAAAAAAAATTTTTTTTCAAGCTCAGATTAAAAAGTCATATTACACAATCGTTTCCAAATACGATGTAGATTCTCCAGTTTTCGGGTAATGCTACGAGTTTTGTTACACCCTGTATATCATAGGAACTCAAGTTAATCTTTTTTTTTTAAATGAACCAAATTTACAAACCTGTTTCTTGACGGTCTTCTTGAGCAGCAGCGGATCGTCCTTGACCTTCTGTCCCTCGACCTTGGCCAGAGCGTTCTTCCAGGTGATTTTTTCCATGAGGGTGGTGGCCCGCTCCAGCTCCCCGGCCCTCGCGCAGCTCGCGCACCGACTCCTTCTGCTTCTGCAGCGACTCCCAGGATCCGCCGGGGGTCCTTCTCACCCTTCCTCTTACCTGGAAAGGTTTTAAAAATTACGGCTGCATTTGAGCCTAGTGTGAAAATGATATTCCGGATTTATCGACTGTTAAAAGCTTAAAAAAATATTCTTCAAACTAATTCATTTATTTATATTGGGTCATTCAGTCATATAGGGTCATTCATAAAGGGTTATGAGCCCTGTAAACGCCTAGATATACCCCTTCGAAACTTCTCGTTTCTGTTGAGATGTTAATTGTAATAACAATTTATTCTATATTAATTTCGGAGGAACTTATGGATGAAATAATATATACTTACACTGCAAGCTTTTAGTGATAATATATTACATGTGATTATAGAGTAATTTCATTAATTAATTATTATTAAATGTGATAATACTACTTTCACTTATCCGCACCCAATGGTGCATAGGGCACTGCATTGGTACACCAAATGCAGTGTATTTTGATAATTTTATTACATGAAGGTCAGATGATCAGTCATACCAGTCCAAGGTATCACACATGAAATATTAATATGAATATCAAATGTAAATAAATATTTCATGTTGACCCCCTACGGGAATCGAACCCGTAACCTCATGTACGGTACCCAAGTGCACTACCACTATGCTACGAGGCGGACAATGTAATGATAATTTAATGAAGTATATAGAACTTACTTTCTGTTACTCCGGACTCTGAGAAATCAAATTTGGAGAATACCATCTTGCCCTGACTATTGAATACAGGTTTAGTCGGCTTTACCACCACCTTGGGAGGCGCCACGTCCGCCTGTTCTCTTTTCACTCCGCCTCCCGCCTTTTTCTCAATCCTCGCCATCTTTTTTTTCTGCCGTCTCTCCTCCTTCCCGGATTTTTTCTTAAGCCTTTTCGTCAGACTCTTCTTCATCAGTTTGCTTTTCAAGGAGAAATCGGCGGTGCCCTTTAGTTTGGTCAGGCGGTTACTCAACTCTTGGAAACTGCGGGCTCTTTGTATGTCTTTTGCCTCTTCTTTCGAAGGCTTTTTATGGCCGACAAAAACGTCATCCTGCGCTTCCTCGAAGTCTAAAACGGACAAATTAAATTAAAAATAAACACGAAACTGGTAAATGTGAGTAATAAATGCATTACAATCGAAAAATTATTTAATTATGACATAATAAAGTCGCGATTATGAATTTTATAGGTTAGCACTTATTGACTTACCGTGAGACGGTATTGAAGAGATTGATAACAGATTTCCTATAAATTTACTTTCCTTTTCAAGTCTGTTCCTGATTTCCTGCCGATTAAATTTCTTCTTTCGCTCCATTTTGATTTGCATTTTTATTTGGTGGAATGTTTACCTTACCGCGAACACATGGATTTTTGAGAAATGCGATTCGATAAATGACAAATGTCAAAATATATCATAGACAAAAAAAACTTTTGGTAGACCATCGAAATGACACATTACTAACTTCTTCTTTTATTTTTGGCTTCTCACCCCACTATGGGGTGTTCAGCCAGCTTCGAGTTGTAAATTATTATATTTACATGTGTTAGTATTATATTATGTTAGACTAAAACTATAAACTATTAATGAGTAAATATTTACACAAGGTTTTAATACATACAAGCTTGTTGGGTGACACCCTGCTTGCTTTTGAGCTCCATCAAAATCAATCCTCATTTTCAATAAATTGGACCATTATTTCCATTATAGTGTCTAAACTAGGTTTTAGAAATTCCGTTGAAAGTTCTTTTTGCTCTTCTTCAGAACTGCTACTTTCAATATTTTCGTGTTTTTGGTGCAACATTAAACCGAAACAGTGCTAAGCGTGGTCTAACTGTATAGGGCAAAACACATTTTTTTCCCAGCCTTGGTAGCCTTTCAAGTAAACTTATAAGGTAGTTTTACATGGAATAACAAAAATAAATAAAAGACAAAAGTAAAATTAATAGTACTTTATTCTTTATTTCCATATTACTCATCCATATATAATAAACAATATTTTATTTAAAAACTGTTTGTATTTATTCGAATAATTAACATAATACTTATTGTCGAAAGGAACTTAGCCTAACTCTTACAAATAATCGCTAATATTAGCAAGTATAAGGGGAATGAAGGTGATTGGAAGTTGAGCTATATTACATGAGTCATTGAGAAAACCAGGAACAAATATTATCAGACCAAATATGACCAAGGCCTAAACAAAGTATACATTCACTTGAAATTGTACACTAGAGTCTTTTCACTCAAGTTTTAGTTATTAGAGTGGGGGAATATACAGTTTTGCTACGAAATCAAGGTAACGGAATAGAAAATAGAAACCTTGTGGTATTCAGACCAAGTGAATTTGGGCCTTCAGTTTACAGCAATACCAGAAGCCACAATTAAATATCAACAGTGGAAAGGAAAAAGTTACTAAGCGACATAATATATGAAAAGGAAATTGATAACAAGTGACATAATATAAGTATATGTTATTAGGCATCATTTTCCTTTGCACATATTATGTCGCTTGGTAACTTTTTCCCTTCCACCGTCGATATGCATAAAAATTATATCAATTCGAGCATATATTAATGTGAAAAGACTCCTAAAATTAAATATAATGTTTTCAGAGTAATAAATAAGTTAAAATCGGTAAAAAATTAAATGGTAAAATAAACAATGAATGATTATGAAATCGGTAATCTAGTTTTCTCTTAAAATATCACATGACACTTGTTCAAAGTTGTTCTATGTTATCAAATCTGTAAAATAACGTGTATCTATGTAGAAAATTTCTGAAAGTTTTTCCTTGTTAGTACAATCTCTGAAACCATGGCATTAAAAAATACAAAATTATTATCAATATGATTTCACTATGTATATTTGAGTTAATAGAGTGCCATGCAATATTATGTAAAGAGCTGACATGTTTTTTTAAAGTAAATGAATGATGAAATAAATAATCAATTTACGATAATAAATGCAATTTAATATTATTATATTCAGATCAAATAACAGTGATTCCAATTCCAACGTATGGAATTTTTGCTAGCACAAATTATGCAGATCTATTGATAGACATTTCAAGAAAATTTTAAAAATCTTTTTTCCCCCGGTTACATTATCAACATATCAGAACCACTGTTGCGCACGTTTTAAATTTTATACTAACAGTAATTATTAATTAACAGATCATCTTCTTACTGAAGTACAAAAATAAAAATTTAAAAATAGAGAGACAAATTGGTCAGTTATTTAAAATCATAAGATTTTAGTATAGATAAAATTTCACATTTCCAACAAATTCAAGGGCAAAAATTTAAACAGATTTCAGTGTAATATTATTGATGAGAATTCAAGAAATACCTTACCCAGTATATTCTTCCCCAGATATTCTTACCAGTGAAAGTGCAACACCGTGTATGTGTCAAGCAAGTTCAAACTTTTAAATTTACGCTCTGTTTAAATGCATATTTGCTTTAAAAGTGAATACACAGGCAATTAAATCGACTGCATTTGATAATTTTCTGTTGAAAGTGACAGGGTTTTTGGATAAATGGCTCTCTGCGGTACTGGACTTACGCAAAATTATATTCATAATAATAACTTCACTTAAACTATTAGAAAATAACTTAGTCACTAGATATTTACATACGGGCTCAATAAATCAAACATTAGTTGGGCATTTACTTTAATTTGTACCATTTTAGTATGGATAAGCGTGGAATTTTACTAAATAGATGCTGGCGATTACCGAATCTCAACTTTTATGCCATTAATTTTATATGCAAAATGTGGATATTTACAATCTACGACTCGAAATCTACAAGTCACCCGATGATCGATAAAACTGTAAAAATATGTACCCGAGTGTTAAATTTCAATCCCTATACTGCAAAAACTGCCAACTTGTATGTTTAAATAGAATTTTTTTCATTGTATTCTTAGGATCTTTACTAAACTAAACTGATTTAACATCATGCCTTAACTTTGTAACGGAGCTGTGTATCACTTTGCGGGTTGGACCAGTAGATATAACTTGAAAAGTTACTACAGTGGCATCCAAAGTCATTAAATCTGTATTTGCAGTATAGGACGATATGATTTGATTTAAAGCGCTAATTTTCTTAGTGCTTGTCAAATTGTGGATGTTATTTACTAAATTTTCCATAGATCGCATAATTAGTTATAGTTCTTGCCTTAGCCACCTAAAGTCACAACCATTTGACATCCGATACAATTTTGTAACATTCAAAATGTTAAAAAGCTTTGCGAAATACCAACTTTGTTATATTTCATACAAAAATATTATTATTTACACATTTTACTATCAGGTGACTTAAATCAATTTTAAAGGCACAGAATTTGAGTGTTTTTCTTTTTAAGTCAAAAGTTCCCTTAACTATCTTAAATATTTAAATATTTACCATTAAGATGAGAATGCTTTAAGAATAATCTACTATTTATTAACATTTAGGAAGCACGAAATGTCTTTTTTTTTGACATTGTATTTATACCGTACGAAAATTTAAAAAAAGTCAAATATTCTACTTATATTTAGGAATAGCTGAGAATGTTTTGAAATCACTTTAGATAAAAATATTTCATACATCATTTGATGTACAGAACCTGTAAGAAAGCTTAGCTCTTCGGGAGTTTTGGTAAAAAACAAGGAAAATAATTACAGAAACTAAAAAATAAAAAACATAGGTGCTCCATGACAAGTTTTAGTGAAAAATTTCATCTAAGTAGTCTAAAGGTTTCTCCTTTATATAAAATTTGTAGACTGTTTAAGTTTTGACACGGTACAAAAACATTAAAGATACAACAATTTTATACCAAAACTACTGAAAGAACTCTGCTTAGTTTCCCATTGGCTATTGGACAGACTGCTGCGGAGTTATTAAAAAATGATTCAATAAGAATTTTATTAAATTATTCCGGTACGAAAGTTTGTATTCCATTGAAATGTCATTACATTTAATGGGACACATAACGATCAAATATTTTCTAGGAAGTATTCTGTAAATAATAATAAATAAATTAAAAAAATTAGGGCAGTCAATACGAAGCTATTTGATTTCCGTTTATTAAAATTTGTTCGATAAAATCACTTGCGACCCAAATCAGATCTGTTTATAAAATAATAAAGTCACAATCAAGAAAACAAACACAGATCAGAAAATCTAGAATAAAATAAGCGTTAAAAATACATTCCTCATTATAAGGAGTAAAAATATTATTTTACAATTTGTTTAGTTATAAAAACGTAAAGCACTATAAAAACACATTATTTCTTACTAAAATTAAACTTAAAATTAATAAAATAAAAATATTTTACAAGAATGTAATTGAGACCATTTAGTCAATAAACTAAAGATAAAAAAAATGTGCCATTTCCTTTAAGAATGCTGATCACAAAAACTTATTTCATAGTTTAGAAAAAGCAAAAAACTTCAGATTTTCCAAACGTCTGCTTTTATCGAATTAAAATTTTTAATGAGCTGACAAAATGCGGGCTGACAAAGGACAGTTTGCCAGTTTCGGCCACTTAACACATTTTTGTTTTTAAATTTGTCAAAGTCAAAAAAGTATTATCTAAAAATTATCTATTTAGAAATTGAAAATTGATTTAAAATTTCATTGATGTCAACATTCTTCTAGGAACACAACAATTTATTACTTAGTGATAAAAAAATATATAGTTGTTTTTAGACATCACTAGCTTGTTCATTACTGTCAATTGTAAAATTGTAACAATTATAAAGTTTGTATTTGCGTATCGGCAATACTTTGAAATATAATTTACAAATTTTTTCATTCGTCATTTCACTACAGTCACTTCAGAACAGTACATCCAATTATCAAATAATGGGGATGTATTTTACCGTTCATTAACAATCCAGTTATAAAAATGCCAAAACAACACATGTAAAGAATTTTTTTATGAATCAATCGCTGCTTAAATTGGATCAAATAATGTTAAATTTCAAATATTATAGTGATAGCTTAATTTTTTTATCTGAGAATTATCTTTTACGAGACATGGAGGATGCTGCTCTTGCAAATAGTGGAGATTCAGCTGTGAAGCTGCTTCTGCGAAAGTCAGTGATTTTTTTACTCTTGAAATAATTGCAGAATTATTGTTCGTTTTTGTGAGGTTTAGAGATCCATTCTACTTTCCTTACAAGATTTTGATATTCAACAGTCTATCTTGTAAGATTAGGAGATTCAATATTCTTCCTTTGCGAGGTAAAGTGATAAACTTCCTTCCCTTGCAAGAATCAGAGATTCAATCTGCACACCCCTTGTGAGATTAAAGAACAAATCAAAGAAAGACAGAATAAATACAACATGTATTAAAGATTCAAGGTTTCTTCCATCTTTCTCGTGGTTTGTTGAATAAAAACGTACAATGTTTAGTATTTTTAATCATCGATTCAAATTATCAAGATTCACTGCACTTGGTGTGCCAATGCAGTGCCCTATGCACCAATAGGTGCCAATGCAGTGCCCTATGCACCAATAGGTGTGCCTAATGGAGAGTATAATCATCGATTCATTCTCAGATAAATGATATAAAAAAATTAGATTTCAAATTTGCGAGACAATTTTGATTTTAAATGTTCCTTTTTGCGAGATTTGGGCATCGGAGATTGATCCCTCAGATGTAGATGGCCTCGGTGGCCCCCTTGTTGGTCTGGTGCAGGTCGGAGGGGGACAGCGTGTGCGCGGGCTCCGACCAGTCCGAGTGCGGGGACTGGGTGTGCGGCGTCTGGGGGCTCGGCGAGGACCACAGCCCCGGGACTCGGGCGACGGCGTGGGGAACGTGTCGGTCATCGGCCACACTCCGTACATGCCTGGGGAGATAACACAATTCAAACACTCACATTCATTTGCAACATTTTCCGATGATTTTTATAAACAGATTTCTGTGAAATATTTAACTGATTAGCTTCCATACTTTTTGAATGAATTCCCACAGCAATAAAATTATATCTGTCACATTTCATGGAGATATGTCTATAATTAATTCATTAATAGTGACTCGGGGCCAGACATTGTCATGGGTCCCTACTGAGGGAGTCGCCATCTTTCTGTCTAATGAACTATTGTGATTAATAAATGAAAAAATGTGAAATGTTAATAATAAATCAGTTTCTCCCATAATTTCACACTGGTCCAAAACTACTGAACAGGTGGAATAACATTGAAAATACTTCACAGAAACTGTTCAAAATTACACTTCAACTGTAATGTACTTAGCTTACACAATTAACAATTTGTACTGACACTTGAGAATTATATTTTAACAAATAATAAATATATCGTTCAAACCAAAGAAAGATTGATAGCTTTTACAGCACACATCCCCGATAACCTGATCGATCTAGGGTGATCCCTGAGATCATCTCCCTCATAATTCCCTCTACGGTGGTACGACTACCAAATATGATGTTAAACAGAATGTTAGTCGAATTGGCGACTTGTTTTCTAGAAGGAAATTAGAAGATGTAAATATTGTAGGGTTGGAAACTCACCACCGATGACTCCGGAATAGTTGTGCTGCGGCAGCTGCCCCCCGAGGCCGGGCTGTGGGTTCCCGAACGGAGTTATGCCACCGCTCTGGTTAAGTGCGGCCGCATAGTCTGGACAAGGAAAGTCAATCTGTTAGCTACGCTGCACACGGTTGGCCAATTAAAAAACCACTTAAATCTTTATTGTAAAAAATAATGCAGAAGAAAATTTAGAAAATTAGTTGTAAAAAAAGACAAGCAAAAGCTGCCTAACTAAATATTCAATTCTAATTTGGTTTTTTTGATCATGTAGGGTTCTAGAGTAACTCTGTAATCATTTGCAACACGGGTCTATATTTGAAAAACTCGCTAAAGGAATCGCTAAATACTTTAGAATTACAATTTACGAATAGGACTCTCTAGTCCAAATCAAAATTTTAAAATGTTATTTGCAAATGTCTTTTTCAGTGCAATGGATTGAAGGGGGCCAAGGCCTAATTTGGGCGAGCTC
Source organism: Micrasema minimum (assembly GCA_022494985.1). Classification (NCBI taxonomy): domain Eukaryota; kingdom Metazoa; phylum Arthropoda; class Insecta; order Trichoptera; family Brachycentridae; genus Micrasema; species Micrasema minimum. The sequence continues at coordinate 20,474 of JAGVSP010000532.1, read as the reverse complement.
CCGGCGGTGGCCTCACCTCTGGTGTACTGGTAGACGTTCTGCTGCAGCTGGGGCGGCGGGGGCGGCGCGGGCGGCAGGCGCTGCTGGGCCGCGGCGCGCAGCGCGGCCATGTGCGTGGGGCTCGTGGGCAGCGACGGCCGCGACTTGCCCGGCGACGGGGAGCCTGAAGGAAAGACATCGCGTGAATACCATGTTATTATACGACTTATTATACTATATATGACTTATAACTTATAACTATTTCAGAAGGCCATATAGCTCATGAAGAGCTTTAAGACAACATTCCCCTTTTTTCGATCCTGTGTTTTCTGCTCCCAGCAATCCCTTTTGCCCAGTTTATCCAGATCAGCCAACAAATTGCAATACCATGTAGCTTGTATTCTATTTAACAATGTTATGTACACAGTTTAAACTGTAACAACTGTGATGCCATATATATTGGGAATACAAAAAGAAACGTTAATATTCGATTAAAAAGAACATTTGCGCTGTTTTTTTTCAGAATTTGCGAACCGTTTAATAATTTCAATAAAGGTACCGGACTAAAAGTGTTACATGTAGAGCATAAACTATTAAAATTAGACAATTCAGTTTAGTTAATGTGAGTGTTTTTCAATCCAGATTTAACAGAAAAAACACAGCTTACTATAAATCATACCATTCACTAATAAAGATGTTCGTGTCATTAATGGTGGTTAAAGGATCAATTGATCAAAGAAAAATTAACATAAGTGGCAAATATTCTGTTTTTAATTTATTTAAAATCTCGAGCCGTTTGTTCGAGGTCATGTTTCACATCTCCATGTATTTGTTACTTGTAAATGTGATTATTGTTGTACACTAAATAGTTCTGCATACGTAATGGAAACTTCTCCACTTGTTCTGTGTAGGAAAAATGATATGTTTTAAACTGACCTATGTAGGCCTGTGGAGAGTTGGTGTGGTTGGAGTGGGTGGGCGAGTGGTTGGAGTAGGGGGGCGACAGCGTGGTGGGCGGCACCCCGCGCGCTCCGCCCCCGTACACCTCCAAACTCAACCCGTGTAGCGACTGCCCGGTCTGAAACAAAACAATTATGACATTGTAATAAAACACGGAAAATGTTACATCTGTCTATACATCTAAGGTTTTAATACCGATCCGCAATCAGCGCACCAAATTTGGGGAGCGCGCTTTTGCGGTTGCGGGCCCTGTGGCTTGGAATTCTCTCCCACCAGAAGTAGGCAACTGTGAGAGTGAAGTGATGTTTTAAAAGAAAACCTTTTTTTCTTTAAATCTTTTGATTAATTTTGATAATTGTATTTATTACTCATAAAGTGAATTTCATTCCATTAAAATTTCCCGTGCCGTTAAATTCAATATTTGAAGTGCTCTTGAGGTATATTTACCAAAAAAAAATACTTAAAAGAGGTCATGTGAATAGTCAGGATAATCAGCGTGCGTGCATGAGATGTACGAATGTGCAGCGTGGCATTTTATGGCTTGATGGTTAGTTGTGTAGTTAAGTGTTAAGTAGTTACCTTGACGCAGTCTTCGTAGCTCGGCGGCTGCTTGTTCCCTAGCATGACCACGTGCTCCAGGTGGCCCATGCTCTGCAGCTGGGCCATGGAGTTGGAGTACAGCGACGTGGTGTCGTACGGGCTCGGCAGGTCCTGGCAGACAAACGGCTGACCGTTAGTAATAATCTTCCACTCTGGGTGGCAGGGTTCACAAGCTTGGTAACTTTCCCTTTCAACCATCGATGTGTAATGCAGTTGTGAGACATATCGACAGCAACAAATGTAATAAGAGCCAAAACTCATTTAGGCCGTAGTGGCTTTTATGATATTTGTTGCTAGAAGGGTTGTAAAAGCCGTTTTGCCCAAAAGATTTTTGGCTTTTACTGCATATGTTGATCGAAGGGTCGATATAAGAGGTAATCGAAAAATCTCATTGACAATTTACTGATTCCCATCATAAACATGTCACAACTGTGATACATGTGAGGCATATAGAAACAAAAACGGCAGTTTCCACAAATTTTTAAATTGTTGGTAATCATTAAAAAACTTTTGTTTAGTTCTGCCATTCTGCCGTTTTTGTTTTCAACAACAAAACTTTAAATCTAAAATTTAATGGATTAATGGCGTTTTTTGACACAAACAAATATTCCATAGAGAAAATATATAACTTTCCAAACAAAACTGCATATTTAACTCATTTTTGACTGCAGGTGGACAATGCCGCCTTTGTTTCTATATGCCTCATGTGATAATGTAGATATTTTGGTGATTTGTACCCAGAAGAATGTTTGAATCACATTTTTTAAACAATCTATTTCTCTAAACAAAGACAAATTTATTCAAAAAATAAGATGATAAAAACATCCTTTTGGTAGATATCTAAACTGTGTGAAAAAAATATTATTATAGTGCTAAATTCCAGAGAAAAAATCAAGGAACGACCCGGGCAGGTGGACTAGTTTCCTCTAGAGTGATTAATTAATGGCACAGATTGGATGCTTGGTCTGGATAGGAAAAAGTGTGTTGCTTACAGGCAGATTGTTGAGCGGAGACTCCACGGGGCTCAGGCTGGACCCCAGGGACTCCACACTCTGGGGGACCTCTTGGCCCCCATTCTTCTTGTTGTTCTTCTTCACGCTCGGCTTCCTGTACAGGAGGTATATCAAGTCAATATAAGATCTATGGCAAAAGTTATTATAAAGTACGAACAGATCATCTGTTTGGGATGCACTTAAAGCTAGAAGGTCGCTCGTATTATTTTAGGTAACCTATTCCATGCATCCACGGATCTACAATTGATGAAGTATTTGACAGATTGAGGTTGAACTTAAGTTGTCATTAAAAAAAAATCTTGTTTGTTTAAGAAAGTTTGTAGTCGGTAGCAAGAAAGTTGTAACAAAAATATTTGTTAGGATTTCAAGCCAGTACTTACTCATGGGAGTGAAGACTGGCATATTTTGGTTTTAGTTTATTGTTCCATAAATTGTTGCGGGTTACCTACTCGTTCTAATATAACGAGATGGAGTAGGTAATCCCGCGTCTTTCTCATATTAGCCGTAGAGCAGGGAACAGGCCCTGTCGGCTCTACTGAGGCGACGCCCCAGCCAGACAACTATTTTGCATTTTGCACTAGTTATTTTAAATACAAGTCTTTCTCAATATTGAACAAGTTTTATTTCAACGAGGATCTACGAGGTTTTCTACAGTCCGACTTTGCTCCTGAGCTATCGAAGCCCCACCTTTTGTTATCTCTACCACCTGAGCCCTTTTGTAACAAATTGTATTCAGAATATCTGATAGTAAAAAAATAAATAATTAGAACCGGGTTATGATCTAATCGTTAAGACTTCGGATTCCAATCTTTTGATTCAAAACCGACTCCACCCAACTTGTTTCCTGCTTTCTGGTACAGTTAATTCCAACTGTTTAGAAGCAGTGATTGGTATCACAAGAATTTATCAAAACAAATGAATGAACTTGCCTTCTGATGGCCTGCGCCCCCTCCATGAGCCCATCGCCCGGGCTGTTGGGCGGCGCTTTGGCCCCCGAGCGCTGCTTTTTGCCCTTGCCCCCCGCCTTCCCCGCGCCCCCGATCACCGTGGGGTGCGAGATCAGCTGGTGGTGGCTGGGCGAAGCTGCAATACAAAATAAACACCTGATTAATCATCAATTCATAATTTACATTTTCAGAATAACACAAAACTTGATGAGTCAATAACACAAAAACGTATCTACGAGGATACGATAACAGATTAGACTTACTTTCTAACTAACTAACCATCACGCTTTTCCCTGAAGGTGTAGGCAGAGATGATAGAACACCACACCACTCAGTCCTGGCATACTTCTCTTGTTTCTTCCACATTTACCCATCTTCTCATGCACACACGTCGATTATTCCGACTTCTTACATGCCCACTTTCAAGCACTTGTTTTACTTGATCATGCGGTTTTTCTCGGCCTTCCTCGATTTCTGCATCCAGGCACACTCGCATTGTAGATTCTTTTAGCCGTTCTTTCATCATCCATTTGCTCCACATGACCGAACAATCGTAAGAGACCTTTCTTAATTTTGTCGATAATGCTTATCCCAGTCTGTCATTCTGCTCTAATTCTGACATTAGTGCACCTATCATACATAGTTTTACCAAACATTTCAAACAGATCTCATTTCAACAGCAATCTACTTTTGTCCTTTTTTTTCCAACTCCACGCTTTGCTTCCATACATTAGGGTTACTTACTTAAATCATGAGATACATTCATGATTATATATTATGAATTATAGATTTTTCATAGAGATATCAGAAACATTTCTGCTTAATCAACTCGAAAACAAATTTTTTGGTTATTGAGTCATTGAAATTAAAATGACGGGAGTAGGTTTATCATTTTTACTTAATCCAATAAAGTCAGCACATATTCGTTATTTAAGAGAAATCACAATTAGTAAGATGAGTGATGTACATACAATAGACGTTACCTAGCAGCGAGTGATGGTGGTGGTGCGGCGGCGCGCGCGGCGCGTGCTCGTCCAGCAGGCGGACGATGTCGTCGTGCACGCGCTCGGCCGCCACGTCGCGCGGCAGCCGCTCCATGTGGTCCGTGATCTCGCGGTTGGCGTGCGCGTCCAGGAGCGCGCGGCATGCGCCATAGCTGCCCTCGCGCGCCGCTAGGAACAGTGGCGTCTCATCCTGGGTAATAAATAATATTGATTAATTATTGTTATTTAAGATTCAGCCCAGTGCCATTGTTGAACAGTTTCAATGGAATGCGGATGGAACTGAAATGTGGAATTTGATAATAAGTGGTGTTATGAAATCTCACCTTGTCGTCCTGTGCGTCCCTATTGGCTCCGTGCAGGAGGAGTATGTTGACAGCGTCGACATTGTTAACCGCTGCGGCCCAGTGGAGGGCGGTCTTGCCGCTGTTGTCTGCCGCGTTGATGTCCGCATCTGCATTTATCAGGTCCTCCACCATACCCTCGATGGCAAGTCTGGGGAAACAAGACAAACATTACTTGTACTGACGGGAGAATGTGCAGCTATAGCGGATGCAACTCTACTGTTTTGGTACATATATCCTAGTTGTCCACTCCACTACGGTCAACCAGTTCAAAAACCGTTTAGATGCAGAAGGCAGACAAGAAGCAGTACAAAAGATATAGGCGCACCAGCAAAAGCTGCCTGCCTATAATAATAACAATAATAATAGGGAACAATAAAGATATTCTTTAGAAAGAAGAATTTACTCCGACTTTAAAAAAAAATTAATTAATTGAGTCATTTTTCTTCTGGACCAAACCTAATCAAACCAACAAACAGCATACCTTGCGGCCAATATAAGCGGAGTGGTTCCGTCGTGCATGCGAGCGTTGAGGTTGGTGGCTCGGTTCCGTAGCAGGATCTGGAAGACCCCGACAGCGTCAGCGGCCACGGCGGCGTGCAGCGGCGTCCGGCCCGTGTTGTCCTGGGAGTTGGCCTCGGCGCCCGCGTCCAGGAGGCGCTTGGCCGCGTCCGCGCGAGCATATCTGGAGGGATCAGATGTTTATTAACGTGTATTATCCACTGTCCTGAACTACTTTCTAAACTTTCCATCAATATTCCTCGTAAAACTCTTAGAAACAACTCTCTTCTCTTGTAGGTACATTCAAATTATAGACAAAATGCATAATATATTCCGATAACTTTAATAAAATTTCTTAATCATTAAATTATATGGATTTATTTGAGAATAACCATGGTGATGTGCGGTGTTTGCTTTCCGACTGAAATCACATTTTGTTAGGTTAGCTTTTTTTCAAATTTTTATTTAAGTTTTAACTCACTTTTATTATAATTTTTATACCTGGCATTTTTATGATTATTATTTTTACTTGTGAAAATTGGCTTATTTTAATTGTTTTTTATGTTTTCTAAAATGATTTGTAAACTCTTAACAAAAAAATTTAACTGTCATTGTCTATTGTTAGGAATTTTTATTAGTCAAGTACTTAAATTCATGCAGCCTATACTAAAAGGTCTTTTTTTTATTACTAGCAAATCTGTTGCCTGTGCATAGCTTCCCTTTGCAACTAACTTCCGGGCATTAATCTATATAATCAGCTGTCATGTCAATTTCGCTCTCTTCTCTCCACAAACTTTGATCAAGTTACAAGTGCTTAAGCCTTTGCAAAGTTAGCCGTGTTTGGCATAAATATAATATTGTAAAACTAAAGGTTCAAAAAGAAATAGTTTTAATCATCAACACCACAAGAACCAACAACTACAGTCCACCTCACCAATGATAGACCCTTACTTCTGACTAATAACTTATACTAACAATCAAGAATATAGTATGTCTATTGTAATAATAGGATTGTAGTTTACCTGGCAGCCAGGTGCAGACTGGTCTCGCCTGTCTTGTCCATGGCGGCGTTGAGCTGCGCACCCTGCGCCACGAGGTCCTGGATGACCTGCGCCGTCTGCTCGTCCTCCGGGTCGGAGGAGCAGCCCCCGTCCAGCCCGGCGCCCGACCCCCCGCGCACGGCCGCCACCATGAGGGGCGTCATGCCGCACGGCCCGCGCGCGTCGATGTCCACGCAGCCGTCGTGCTGAGATGCATTATTGTTTATTTATTACATTACATCTCATTGATTCTAGATATGCACCTTGTAACAAAACTCGATGTCCAAGCGGGAATCCATACATCTCTACATAATGTTTTTATTTGAGTTGATTTTTTTTTGATAAATTTTTGCAAATTGTTATCAAATATTATTTGTTTAGTCAAATTAATACTATCCATAAAGAAAACAAAGTTAAAAATCGGATTTTCATAAGAATTTAAGCTATTTTACTTAATCTGCAATACTTACAAAAGCATTTTTTTTTATTTCAATCTAGATTCAAGTCATATAACACATTCTCCAAATTATGATGTAGATTCAATACGACGATTTCAATATAACCTGATATCTAGTATGATTGGTACTCACAATGGCGGGAGGCGTCATCATGCTGGGCGGCACGCGCAGGTCGGCGGCGTCGAGGTGCTGCTGCGTCCACACGCGCGCGCCCGCGCCCGCCGGCTCCTCGTACTCTGTCACGGCCGTGTGGTCCGAGGCGTACCCGCCCGCCTCGCCGCCCATGCGGGCCCGCTTGGCGCGCGGCCCGGCGCCTCTTCCTCCTCGTCTGACCACTGCTGGCTGTGACCTGAGGATTAGCAATCGGTTAGAACACAGTATTCTTTTTTCAAATCTATCATTGAAATTTAAACGAACCCAGGATAAACAGCCATTTATAAAATTTGAAAATATCAATCGGAAAATATTTGGTACGAAACCTATGGAATATTACCAAAAGGCATGCGTACACATATAATGATTGATTGATATTAAAAACGCAGTAAAAAGGTTAAATAACATATAAATATTTTCTCACTTATTCCATGTCCGCCGTTCATGTCCACGTCCATACAAGCCATGGAGGAGTTCTTGTTCATGTTCCTCATCTCCTGGCCGTCAGGCCCCCTCCTGCGCGACCTCCGCCTGGTCTCCGAGTTGGTCCGCAGGAACCCCTCAGGGAACCACGTGATGCCGGCCGCCCGCTTGCGCTGCGAGTTCACCAGCATTCCAAACGCACACATGATGAAAACCGCGAAGGTTATACCCCCGACCAGGTACGATATGCTCGTTCCGGGCATGTTGGGGTCGTCCTCAGGAGGGATGTTGACACTCTTCACTTGGTAGATTGGGAATCCGGAAGATAGGGTGTGTCTCGCGGCCGTCGCTGCCAAGAACTCCGCCGCTTCGTTAGCGGAAGGGAAGCATTCTGCGTCTACGTTTATAACGCACTTTCTGTTGTCGATTTCTAAGTACGCGATCACTCCCGACTGTCCGATTCGCTCTGTGAACGCAATGTTGTGCGTGCGACCGAACGCCGTGTCCTGCAGACCGGTGCTAGTAGATCCCTTCCAGGGATATATCATGTCCTTGCCAGATTTGTCTTGTTTGACGCGTAATGTCGTTCGCAGCTGGTGTCCCATGTCTCGGAGGAACGCAACGAGGTTTTCTTTGAACATTTTCAAGTCCATCAATACGACGACGGAAATCGCCCCTTCCGCTAGATCCGGAGGCTCTTTTTCGCAATCCAATCCGTCCCAGTTGCATTCCGCATTGTTGCATCCGTAATCGCAGTGTCCATTAGCGTAGTGGGTCTGGCAGTAGGCATCGTACACGGGGTTACACGGTTGTAACGACTTCTCGCAATCTCTGCCATCGAACAAGCATTGAGGGTTGTTACAGACTTCGTTACAAATTCCATCCATAAACACTTCCCAGCAGTTGATGGGAGCCGTGCAGTTGCGCCACGGGTTGATTCCGAGAGAACAATCATTCCCATCAAAGTTGCAAGCGTACGTATTGCATTCTTCGTCGCACTGGAAGTTCCCTTGCTTTTCTCGACACCCGCGCTTGATACACTGTTCTCTCTGGTACTCCAGATCAATATGGTAAGGATTTGCATTAGGATTCGTTTTGGATCCGCCTACAACAGGCCGGCCTACACCTCCCCTGAATTGAGGACTGTAGACGTCGCAGTTTTTGCCGGACCACAACGACGGGCAATAACAAACGTAGTCCCCTAGCTTATTCTCGCACTCAGCGTCTCTGTGCTTGCACGGGTTGGACAGGCATTCGTCCATGGAGTCGATCTCGCAATTAGCGCCGGAAGCGCCGGCTATACAGTCGCAGACATATCCGCCTCCATCTGATATCCTGCAAGCTCCCCCGTTAAGACAAGGATCAGAATCGCAATCGTAACCCGAGAACTCGCAACTTTTGCCGTAGAATCCGTCCATACAGACGCAGTGGTGGCCCGCTTGCGCCGTGGAGCACACACCTCCGTTCTGGCAAGGAGACGTGGCGCAGAAGTTGACTTTATTCTCGCAGTGTCGTCCCATGTGACCGCTCTTACAGTTACAGTGGTAATCGTTGACAAGCTGAACGCAGTCCAGAGTTCCCGGGTCGGAGCAAGGGTTGGAAAGGCATTCGTTTATGTCCCCTTCACAGCGCGGGCCGACGAAGCCAGGCGGACATTTACACTCGAATCCGCCAACTTTATCCGTGCACGTTCCGTTATTGTGGCAAGAATCCGGGAGGCAGTCGTCGGTGTTGATCTCGCAGATGATTCCTAATGTTCCCGGCGGACAGGAGCACGAGAAGCTGTTAACTAGATCGTGACAAGTCCCTCCATTCTGGCAGGGGTTAGGTCGGCAGTCGTCCACGTTGAGTTCGCAGTTCTGCCCCTGGAAGCCGCGGGCGCACTGGCACTGGTAGGTACCGATGAGGTCCTTGCACTTGGCGCCGTTCTGGCACGGTGCGGAATCGCATTCGTTGATCTCAATATTGCAGTAGGAACCCATGTACCCGTCCAGGCAGTGACAGCGGTGAGAGTTCCCGATGTCTTCGCAAGTTCCGTTACTACACAGCTCTTTGAGCTTAACACCTGAAAAAATATACAAATGATATACTTATATAAATTATTAATTTTCTACATACAACTCTTGAATACCACGAGCATCTTCCACCAAACCTGGGATATGTATATTATTACTATTGGATAGTTTTTGTGAGAAATCGCTTCAAGAGCGCTGTACAAAATGAGGCTAGATCACTAGAGCATTTCTTGCAGTTACCAAACGCATGAATGGTTAGAATCTAGCCTGCTTTTACTATGTAAGTATTTTTATTGATTTACATTAAATTGAACGTTACTATGCGGGAAGATAGACTATAACTTACTTGTCTTGCCTACGCTTTACTGTTTGAATAGTTTTTCATATGTGTAGAATACATGGATGATTTCCTTACCTTTGCGAATGGAAGCATCCTTGCAGGAAACCATCTCCACGTCGCACAGTTTGCCCGACCAGCCGGGGGCGCACACACAGTGGTACAGGTGGCCCTTCTGAACGCACGTGGCTTCATTCTCACAAGGATTTCCCTCACACCTGCGGCAGAGAAACACAATTGGAAATATGCACAAAGATATTGAAAGGACGGTTAGTGCCGGTAACAGAGCTAATGGTACCTTAAAGTCTTATAAAATGCTTCTGGAACCACACAGAAGAATACCAAATGGTAACATATCATAAATAGTTATTGAAACAGAACTCACCAGTCTACATAGGCATCACAGTGCTTCCCAGTGAAGCCGTACGGACAGTGACAGGTGTAGTATTTGATCTCATCATGGCACGTGGCTCCGTTGAGGCACGGACCGCTGTCGCACTCGTTTATTCGATATTGGCAGTTAGACCCGGTGTATCTGTAATGACATTGTTAATTAATATTGTTTTTTAAAGTAATCAAGACTTATTATGCGCCTGATGTCTTATCCAGAATATGTTTCGTGAGAGATTTCGGGCGGCGCAAGCAAGTTCCTACCTGTCATCTAGTACCACACGCCTACTAAATGCAACCCTTTTGTTTCTTAAGTTGGTATTACAGCTGTCACTTGGCAGGAGAATGCATAATATTCTTCAATTGAAGTCAAAATTGTTGTTATTGTTTTGTTTACATTTTAATAAGAAAAAAATTGTGAAATAATAATTATAATTGAGAAAAGAGAGGCAACATAATAGGAGTTTTAGTGGTAGGTAAAACTCTATCATTATGTGTATACAATATCCCTTTCAGACCTGAAGCAAAAATTTGCGTTTTTTCATGAAATTTAAATTTTTACATGGACATTTATGTGAGTGGAGACTTTCTTGGATTGTAGCAAAGGAGATGAAATATGGAGCATAGAGAAGGACAAGCAGATGACCAACTTGGCACCTTTTAATCTTAATTAGTGCTGAAATAAATGCGAGTAATTACCCAGGTAGGCAGGAGCAGTTGTAGGAGTTGATGCCGTCAATACACGTTCCTCCGCTCATACAGCTGGACTCGGTACAATCCTCATCGTTGGTTTGACAGTTGATTCCGGAGAAACCCAGTGGACATGTGCACGTGTAGGAGTTCACATACTGCGGGAATAACAATATTAAATATTAACGACTGTCCTTGTTAGGAATTTCTAATAAGGCCATTTTTATTTTGTAAAATTAATGTAAATTACAGATTTTTTTAAGCTACTAGCAACACTCAATCATTGAACATGGAAGATAATATAATGTTAAGATGAATAGCTGTCAAGTGGCTGCGGGCATTTTCCCATACAATCGTAGTTTTTCTCTGGAATTAAGCTCTAGAGCAGTGATTTTTTACACATATTAGATATCAATTGAGATTGTCTTATTTTTTTGATAATTTATTTCTTAAAGCAGATAAATACATTATTTGAATAATGACCATGCTTCTGGTTGATATCTGAACAGTGTGAAAATATTTCTAGTGCTAAATTTCAGGGAGAAAATTGGGTTTATGTGTGGAGAAATGTTGATTGTGAAATAATAATGATCTGTAACAGTAAATACCTGGTTGCATGTGGCGTGATTGTGGCACGGCATGGAAAGGCACTCGTCGATGTCCACCTCACAGTGCTTACCGCTGAACCCTTCTACACAGAGGCACGTGTAGTCGCCCACTCCGTCCAGGCAGGTGCCTCCGTTCTGGCAAGGATCTGGGGACAATATTACAAAATTGAGGATTCATGACATCAAGATGGCTGATAAATGAAGAAACTGGCATGAAAACATCGAGAGAATGGATGATAAAAGACTCGCCAAATTCAATATGCATCTCTGTCCACCTAACCGCCGACTTCCTGGACGACCTGCAAAAAGGTGGACGGACAATGTAAGCCCCACCCTTTCCTTAGACTGTTTTAAAGACTTTTGAGTATTTTTTTAGTCCAGCACAACTCAACCGATTTTTTAAAGCTATGTGAAATTTTAATACATTCAGTTAAAACTGAAGCTCACTGAACTGTTCAGCTAAAGCTGGAAAAAGCGGAAGAAAAGAAGGTTATATACGCGCCAAATGCTTTCATTGCCCTTATCACTGTCTCGGCTCTAAGATTGTCATAAACACATTTACCCCAACCTGCACAAGGAGCTGGCCCAAATTTACAGTGATCGGGATATTAGCAATTCTACCCCCCTTTTTGGTCATTAGTTACAACTACCTGCCTTTTCAGGTAGACGGACAGCTGGGAGTCGACACCTCAAGAGGCAACGTCGAAAGAGACAAATACAGACACTTATTTCTTGTTTAGGAAGAAGAGAAAGATGGCCGATAAAGTCGAATCAGACTACTTAAAATTTTTACTACTTTTTTGCTGTTGCATGTTCCATGTTCCATGTTTGCGAACGTACCCACTACTGGAGCAGCTGCAGGAGAGCGAACATAGTGGAAACCTCCAGATTTTAATGAAATAATGTTCAGGAAATGTTGTTTTATCATCTGTTGCTATTGGATTATTTTATACATGAAATATGGCAAAGTAATGCAATGTAGACAATGTGTTAGAACCGCCACGGAGGTTTAAAAGAGTAAAATCCAACGTACAAGTGGCACAGTCGTCCGTGTTGATGGCGCAGCGTCGCGTCCCTCGTAGCCCTTGGCGCCACACGCAGTGGTAGCTGCCTGGCGTGTTGACGCAGGGTGCCCCCGTTGCGACGACACGGCGCGCCCGCGCTGCACTCGTTGATGTCCTGCGCGCACAGGCTGCCCTTGAAGCCGTTGGCGCACGTGCACGAGAACTCCTCGTACGACTGTGACGGGGAGCAGCGGGCGCCGTTGCGACACCTGAAAATAAAGAGAGAAAATATCATTATTTATTAAACATTTTTGGTTTGTTTGGTAATATCGTCGGTACTACACAAAAGTCGCCAAAATACATAAACATAGACCGACTATCTAACCATCACGACATTTCCTCAATGTGATAAGCAATGATAGAACACTATACCACTCTGTGTTAGCACACTTCCTTCACTTTCTCCCCATTCATAATTCTTCTCATGCACGCATGTCGATTACTTTGATTTTTCAGAAGCCCACTTTCAAGTACTTATTGTAATTGATCGTGCTATGACTTTTTCGGCTTTCTTCGACTTCTACATCCAAGCAGACTATTTTTAGCCGTTTGTTCATCATCCATTTCGCTCTCCACATTACACATGACTGAACCATCGTAAAAAGCCTTTCTAAATGTTGTCACTCATCTGTAACTATATCAATCATTTTATATGTACTGTGCCATTCAGGCAAAAATTGGTAAAAAAATGCGCTATTTAGACTTTATTTACAATACTAATCCATTCCTTATGATGATTGTTGTTCTTTTGAATTTTGTGAATTTCACACCACTTTGTGTGAGATTCGTAAACCCTATGTTTGTTGTGGTCCCAGATAAATTAATACATACTTGTTAGGAGCGCAGGGTCCAAGGTATCCTTGCAGTTTGCGTCCGTGTGCGGTAACACACAGAGACGCACTTGTAGTCGTGAACTAGATCAATACACGAGCCGCCGTGTAGGCACGGGTTGTTCACGCAGTGTCGTCAATGTTAGTCTCGCAGTTCACGTCCTGGAACAAATAACACGAGGTGATAAAGACTTTGTGATACAAACACGATTCAGCCAACATATTACTACATAAATTGATAAAATAAATTGGGAATTATTATATTTTTTTATATCGCCACACTACCATTTTCCACTTTGCAACACCGGTGTCAAATGTCAATATAACCTATTTTAGGGTCTTGTTCTTAAAAATGTTGCCATTTTATAATGTTTTGCGGAATGCATAGGAGATCCTTTTATGCTCTACTGAGAAGCCACAAATTCTAAAAATAAGTTGTCAATTTATTACACAAGTTTGACATTCGCGTAGAGTTTCAGTTTTACGTGATGAATTTGACAGTTGACCAGAAATAGCGCGATAGAAGTGTGATATAAAGTCTAGTGTAAAGCAAATATATAATACATGTAAAAATAATCATTGCTCTAGTGATAAATTTAAGGATGAATCTGGGGAATGACGACGAACAGCCGCGGCCGCGTGACCACTCTTCCTGTAAATAATGTATCTTATCATCTGAACTATAGAAGTATGTGCTGCTTACCTGTTTATCCAAGAATGCAATCACATTTGTACGCATTCAGTCGGTCTATGCACACACCTCCGTGTTGGCACGGGTTAGAGCCACACTCATCTATATCAATGTCACAGCGTTTTCCTACAAAACAAATTGTAGTGTTTTAGTAACTGTCAAACAAAAAATCTTTAATCAATCAAGATGGCAGCCGATTCCCTCGGCTTTGAGGCAACGGATACGGAACGATGATGATGTTTAACGGAGGATTCATTGTGCCACAAAAAACTTTTGAATTCAGAATCCATACCTCCATATCCCGGCAAGCAGTGACAGATGAATTGGTTCACTCCGTCTTCACAGGATCCTCCGTTGAGGCAGGGATAGAGGCGCACTCGTCCACAATCAGAGAGGCATCTGAAAAGAGAAAAATGTCCGCATTAATAGGATGAACTATTTATCTATACAGTATTATCGCTGTAAATACAATCGCATGACATATAGCCAAAGTGCACTGTTTTCAATTATGTTTATTGGCTGTTTTCTTTCGTTCCTTGTCATGTCCTAGTCCTAGGAAGATTTAGTCAAATTTGACTCAATCTCAACTTGTTGGAGGAAAACAGAATGATTAAAATGTATTAGATAGTGCAAGATAGATATAGTTGTCTTTTTTTCACTGCAAAATGCAAACGGAACATGAAATTTTGACAGTTCTCTTTGAAATAACTTGTCAAGTGTTAACTGTTAACAGGTCTATGATTGTTTTACGAAAATAAACATGTATGATAAATTAATGCCATTCTTCATGGGCAAATTCTATGCAATTTGATGGCGATACCGTGAAGCGGTGTATATAACTAGATACGTACCTGGCGTCATAGTATCCCCTGGGACAGTCACAGCGGAACCCGTTGATGAGGTCACACAGGCACCGCCGTTGGCGCATGGGTTGGACAGGCCACTCGTTGATGTTTGGACTCGCAGTGCAAGCCCGTGTAAGCCAGCGATGCACTCGCATGTGTATCTAGGGTACAAATATTGCATTTAGTCTGGCAGAAGATGTTGAATGGACTTGTAAACCAAAATTTTCTGTGAATGCAGAAAAAAAAACGGATTGCACCGATGTCCTTGTGATTTTTTTGTTTTATTTTTCTGCATTCACATAAAATTTTGGTCTACACATTGTGAAAACATGCGTCGAGTAGGTAAACACAAAAGACATTTAGAGAGCATCTTCGAAAAAGAATTCACTAGAAGGGGCGTTTCAATACAAATTTTCTGAAAATATACGCTTCCTAGGGTTAATTTCATAACACCACTTATTATCAAATTCGACGTAAATGTCTAGTGATGACATAGATGCCTAGTGATGACGTAATGAGTGACGTAGGAGGTCATTATCTGTCACTAGGCATAGTAGTATTTTTCAAGTATGGATGCCACTTCTCTGAAATTCTTTTTCGAAGGGGAGCATGCTTAAATCAACTGCAAAGAATTTTTAAAAATATTAAAATCGACAAAACTATCATATTTTTGAAAACATATTACAGTACAGAAATTTACAAAATTTAATCTGTACTTAAAAAAAACAAATATATTGCTAAATATTATGTTCAGAGTAACGTTACCTTGCTTACGTTTTGAATGTGTTTTTTTTAATCTAAATTATTTCTTTATAGAAATTTTTCTAAACATTCAACAATAAGAATTTAATCTGTACGCTTAGATCTATATCTATATAATTTCTATTTAATATGTTTCTCAACAGGAACCCAACAATCAAATATTAAAAAACAATGCACAACTACACAAAATAAAATTTAAATTACGAACACGTAACACGTATGTTAAAATTTGACTTACACATTGTAATCGCTGCATGGAAGGAAAAATAACAAATATTTAGATAGTGTTATTGTCAGTACAACACTAGTTATAAGCTAGGATCGGAAGGGTACGTCACTATTGCCACCATAGATTAAGTGTGAATCTTTACAACTGCATTATCATA
This sequence comes from Micrasema minimum, assembly GCA_022494985.1. Taxonomy (NCBI): domain Eukaryota; kingdom Metazoa; phylum Arthropoda; class Insecta; order Trichoptera; family Brachycentridae; genus Micrasema; species Micrasema minimum. The sequence continues at coordinate 4,437 of JAGVSP010000532.1, read as the reverse complement.
CATAATATTATAACCTCTGATTAATATTATGATTATAAATTGTTGATTCATAGTTTGTATCTTGATGCCAATAAATATGAATTAAATAATGAGTTATATTATACACAGTGTTTAAAGATGAGACCGTGAAATTCTGGATATAAGTTAAGAGTAACTGGAGTTTTGCGATTTCCTTTTCAAGATTACCTGTTGATTCCGTCTATACAGCGGGCGCCATTGCGACACGGGTTGGAGTGACACTCGTTGACGTTGATCTCACAGTTTGTTCCCGAAGTTCCTGATTTACACCGACAGAAGTAGCTGTCTATCAAGTCTTCACAATGCCCTGGAAAAAATCATTGAATTTTTTACAAATACTATAAAAAATTAAAGGGAATTCATAGTATTAGCATAACAATAATAGTTTTCTAGAAATTTCTATTGATTTTACCTTCAAACTGGCAAGGGTTGGAGTCGCACTCGTTGATCTGCGTCTGGCACAGCAGGCCGGTGAAGCCCGCATGGCAGTTGCACGTGAAGCTGTTCTGGCCGTCCACGCACTCGCCGCGGTGGCACGGCGACGACTGGCAGTCGTTGATGTTGGTCTCGCACGACATGCCCGTGTAGCCGGGCGGGCACTCGCAGGAGTAGCCCGCGATGGAGTCGTGGCACACGCCGTTGTTGCGGCACGGATTGGACATGCAGTCGTCTATGTTTACCTGGCACCGGGTACCCGTGAACCTGAGAATGGAAATATTCATAATTAAACACAAAAACAGGAAGGCACAAATGTCCAATTTCAAGATTTAGCAATGTTGTAATAGAAATTGTTCAGAAAGTCACAAAAAAACATATTCATGCGCCATTCTACTGATTTGGTTTAAAAACAAAATTAAAATTTGAAATTTTGCATAAAATATTATGTATAAGAGTGGATACGTATGTAAAGGAATAGTGAATGTTCTTATTCTTAGGCGGGGGGTCAGGGCATTGAGCTCCTGATGTCACTGCGACCTGTGAAGATCTATCGTGACGATTCCCCTTAAGTTAAGTTAGTCCTCATCCTCCTAGTCCATAGGTTTCCAAACTATTTGACCCGTGGCCCCCCTTTCAGACACAAAATTACACAAGCCTCCCCTGGAAATTTACCTTTTTTAAATTAAATAAAACAGAAACATGTAGTATACTTATTTTTTATACATTTTATTATAGTGTCATAAATAAAATATGCGAGCGTATTTAAATAGTCCAAATGAGAAAGACGAACCTGATGTATCTACTGTCAATAAATTACAAACCTAACATAAAATCATCAAAAAAAGAATTTTTATCATAGAAAGGTATTTTGAAAGAAAAAATCAATTATAAGGCAATTATTGTTTGTAAATAATATCATAGACAGTGTAAACCGACCGTTATAGGCCCATAACGGCCGATTCATGAACTACATGTGTACGCATTTAATTTGAAACATCACAAAATCATTGATGATATTTATTATACGTATGTATATTCTGTAATAACAGATTTTTAAAATTATATTAGGTAATACATTTAAGCACCTTGTGGCCCCCTGTTTGCTTCCCAGGGCTCTCCTACTCCCCCAGAGCCAGAGAAGGCCCCCTCAGATCTCTCCAGGGCCCCCTGGGGGGCCAGGTGGCCCACTTTGGGAAACCTATGTCCTAGTCTGTAGCCTTGAGGAGGGCGAGGACTAGCCCATCCAATGCTATTTAGTGAATGTTTGGATAAAATTGAAAGGTTTTTACGCAGATGATATTATGTTTTATGTATGGAGTGACTTACCCTATAGCACAGTTACAACGGAATGAGTTGATGAGGTCGTAGCAGATTCCTCCATTCAGGCACGGCTTGCTGGCACACTCGTCTATGTCCACTTGGCACTGGATCCCAGTGAAACCTGAAGGGAACCGAGTTACATTACAGGCAAACTGAATTCACATTTTACAAACATTGCGATTTTTCACATTTAAGTTTTTATATGTCATACAAAAGATTGACGCTGAAGCTAGACTGATCACCGGCAACAAATTTCAGTTGGCATTTGGTGTACCAATGCAGTGCCCTACGCACCCCCAAGTGAAGTCAAGGGAAAGTAAGTAATTAGAAATAGTAAAAAAAAACTGTGCAGTCATGATGAAAAATTGTATTTATTGCAAATGTAATGCTATTGAATAAAATCTGATTATGTTAAAACATAATTACAAACTTTGAATAAAATACTATTATGAAAAGTCATTGCAATAATACAAGTTCTTGGTATCATTAAATCGATTGAAAAATGCTGAAAATAAATCTGGCAACTGCTTCTCACAATAAGGTTGGCCAATATTCCAGTCCCGTCAAAATGGAAAAACTTTCATTTCGATGCACATTGTTCATTACAGATCACCAATAATAATACACACAATCAGATCACCATTTCTCACACGACTAGTGAATATTTTCCATGATTTATATAACAGTCTGAGGCAGTGAAAGAATATAATATTGTTATTAGTTATTATGCATCCTAACAATGGCTGCTCCCACGATACTGTTGCTAATGGGAATCATTGAAATTATTATTTCCGTGTCTTGAAACAGTATAATTGGCCGATCATAATATGAGACAAGCAAAAATTTATGAAATTAAATCCAAATTATTCTTGATTTGTGTATTTTTTTTTCAAATTCGGGAATATGGATATTCAAGTGTTTACAGGGCTTATGACCTGTCATTGGTGGCCACTTGACGTACTACAACATTTCCCATTCTGCTTATAAGTGAATATTCACAGCAGAGAACATTTTTTATTTTGTATATATATGTTACGAATCAAGAATCATCCACCAGCGAGTTGAAAGCTCCATCTATGCATTGATATTGAAGTTTAGTTTTTATTAGCAAATTACTTTATTTTTGTAATTAAGACTCTGAATGAGTTAAATTAAGTACTAGTAATCGCATTCAAACATATATTTTTGGCATTGAAAATAATTGCTCGTCTTTTCTTCGTTCTGAAAATAAAAAATGCTCGGCTTCGTAGTGTAGTGGATAACGCATTGGGCAACCACACAGGTTCGATTCCTGACGGGATCAATATGAATTTTTTTTTTTGCTTTTGCTTATATGTCACATGTTCCAAACCATCCACATGTGCGTTGCTAACGACATCTATGTATTGATATTGAAGTTAAGCATTTTATTAGCCAATTAGAATTAGATTAATTATGGTAATCTACTCCCATCATGGGAAAAATCCAGATTTGTGTACAAGTATTTGAACACACTCAAAATGTTGTAACACCAAATTATTATTATTTAATAATTTTTCTAGGAAAAGATGAGTATCTTACCTGGCATACACACACATCGGAAGGTCCCTGGATCATCAAGACAGCTGCCGTCGTTCTGGCACGGGTGGCTCTCGCACTCGTTGACGTTGGTCTCGCAGCGTGGGCCCGTGAAGCCCTGCGTACAGTTGCACACAAACGAGCCCGGCGTGTTCACGCAGATGCCGTCATGCTCGCACGGAGAACCTACAGTTTTAGAAATATGTCAGAATCTATGCATTCTATTAACTCATTGCCTGCCAAATGAAACTCCAATCCAATTCAACACATTTTGTATCAGGCAGTATTTCAGGAGTGGTAGAGGTGAGTTGTTAGGGGGATACTTCACAAAGCGAGGACGAGCTGTCACAATTCCAAAAAAGTTTTTACTCTCTGGATTATAGAGGTACAGCATAGAAATGGGCAAAGCTGTGATTGGTTGGATTTAAAAATCTTAACCTATTGTATAAATTTCGCTTTTTAAATAGCTATTAGATTTTTTAATTATTTAATGAAACCCAACCTATCTTATAACCTACTGTATAAATTTCATAACCTATTATTAATAGCTATGGATTTACTAATTAAACCCAACATAGCCGACTAGTCCTCATACAAATTTCATAAACCTATCGCTTGGATTTACTCCCTAGTGATCCCCCTCGTTGTTAGGGGTAGTGGCTATTGTGGCATGATAGTTGAAGTTTATGAAATTTGGTAGTAGTTTTTGAAGTGTTCTTTTTTAACACCTAAAATGAGTGATAAACCTGGACCATCACAGCCAATATGGTGTTCTATTTATCAACAGGTTAAAACAGGTTAATTGGGGGAGAAAAATTTAAACAAACTTAAAAATGAACAAGAATTCAATAATGATTACACATTTACCTTGCTCGCATTCGTTGATGTCCTCAGCGCAGTCCACGCCCCTAGTAACCTGCTGGCATACAGGAAGCACGTGTAGGACCCCACTGATTGGGCTGGTGTCGAGCAGATACTCCCCGCCAGGTGACACGGGCTTGACAGCGCAGCGCGTCCACCAAGTTTCATAGTACCCCTGGAAAACAGATACACAAGGTCAAATACAGAAATCACATTAATTTATTTTACCAATTTTGAATTTGA